>ONZH01014429.1:0-25000 GCA_900303285.1 Rhinella marina
CTCTTCCGCCTCCTCTCCGCCCCATCCGCGCTGAACCAATGGGACGCACACAGCCTGACTGCTACCCCTCGCCGCCAGCATCCTCCTCCTCTTCCACAGCCACCTCCACGTCGTCCTCCTCCTCATCCTCCTCCTCCTGCAACTGCCACCGTGAAGCAGACAAAAGTGTGGTCTGACTGTGTAGCTCCGTTGCGTCTCCTCCTACCCCCCGTCTCCTCTGCGTGCAATGCGTTCTCCCTTATTGCGATGAGGGATTCTTTAAGGACGCCTAGGAGCGGGATGGTTACGCTCACTATAGCGTCCTCGCTGCTGACCTTCTTGGTGGACTCCTCAAAGATACGCAGTACATCGCATATGTCTGCCATCCATGGCCACTCATGGTTTGGCAAACTGAGGGAGCTGAGTTGGAGGCACGCGTGGGATTCATAATCTGGTACTCCATCAATGCTCTCTGCTGCTCACACACCCTGGCCAACATGGAATAGGTGGAATTCCAGCGAGTCGGCAGGTCGCACAACAGCCGATGTTCAGGCAAATGGAGGCGTTGCTGGAGTTTTTTTTAAGCTAGCAGCAGCTACAGTTGACTTACGAAAGTGAGCGCACAAGCGCCGCACTTTCACCAGTAGCTCTGCCAGGTTGGGGTAAGTCTTTAGAAATTTTTGGACTACCAGATTAAAAACGTGGGCCAGACATGGTACGTGATTGAGTTCGGCAAGCTCCAGAGCCGCCACCAGGTTACGGCCGTTATCGCACACGACCATACCTGGTCCTAGCTGCAGCGGCGACAGCCACATCTCCGTCTGCTGCAATATGGCGTCCCTCACCTCTGGGGCGCTGTGCTTCCTGTCGCCCAAGCTGATGAGCTTTAGCACCGCCTGCTGACGTCTCCCCGCGCCAGTGCTGCAACGCTTCCAGCTAGCGGCTGAGGGAGATGTTAAGGCACATGAGGAGGAGGAGGAGGAGGAGGAGGAGGAGGAGGAGGGGGGTTTATCAGAACCCATGCTGGCAATCTTGGGCGGGGGTGGTAGGTAGGCCGTCTCTGTTTGCGACCCCGTCCCCGCTTCCACTACATTCACCCAGTGTGCCGTCAAAGAGATGTAGCGTCCCTGGCCGCAAGCGCTTGTCCACGAGTCGGTGGTCAAGTGGACCTTTGCGCTGACTGCGTACCTCAGGGCCCGCCTGATGTTACGCGACACGTGCTGGTGCAGGGCGGGGACGGCACTCCGGGAAAAGTAGTGGCGGCTAGGGACGGAATAGCGAGGTGCGGCAGCCGCCATCAGGTCGCGGAAGGCCTGCGTCTCCACAAGCCTAAACGGCAACATCTCCAGGGCCAGCAGTTTGGAGATGTGGCAGTTTAAGGCTTGGGCTTGGGGGTGACTCGAGGCGTACTTCCGCCTGCGGTCGAACGCCTGCGAGATGGACAGTTGATGGGACGAGGAGTGTGAAGGTGCAGGCGAAGAGGCGGGGGAAGGGGAGGCTGAAGGAGAAGGCCCCAAAGTAGCCGAGGCAGAGGCAGATGTGGAGGTGTCCTGGCTGGAGGTCTGGACCGCAGTGGCAGCACACAACAAAGGGGAAGAGGCAGTGGCAGCAGGACCGGGCGCAGGTTGTATTGCGTTTGCTCTCTCCCACTCAGCCCAGTGCTTGACTTCCAAGTGACACCGCATGCCTGAGGTGGTCAGATTGCTCTTCTCAGAGCCCCTACTCAGTTTTGAGTGGCAGAGTGTGCAAACCGCGCTCAGTTTGTCATCCGCACAAACATTAAAAAATCTCCACACCACAGAAGTACGAGGCCTCGATGGGGGAGCTTCACGCGACTGCCCGCTGCCGGGAACAGCTTCGGCCGTGCTGGCTGTGGCCTCACTACTCTGTCTGGACTGTCCTCTGCCTCTGGACATCCCTCTGCCTGTGGACATCCCTCTGCCTCTGGACATCCCTCTGCCTGTGGACATCCCTCTGCCTGTGGACATCCCTCTGCCTCTTGCTGCCTTTTTCGGTGCTGCGCAGACCACCACCTCTCCACTGCTTTCCCCGCTGGACATCACCCCTGGCCAAGTGGGGTCGGTCATTTCGTCATCCACCACCTCCTCTTCCTCACTCTGCTCCTCCTCCTGCCCACTGGACATTCCAACAGCCTCCCTTGATGGCAACTGCGTCTCATCATCATCATCGCTCATGATAACAGATGCTGGTTCAGGGTCCACATCAGCAGGAGATGGCGAAAACTCAAGTGTTTGGGCATCACTACAAACAAATTCCTCTGCTAGCTCCTGGGATTCTTCCGGCACATCTGAAAAAGGACCCGAAAAGAGCTCCTGGGAGGGGTCAAGGGTGGGATGACTCTGTTGGCCAGGTGTGGAGGAAGGAGGGTCAGAGTGAGACTGTGTGGATGACTGGCTGGTGGACAACTGTGTGGAAGCGCTATCGGCTATCCATTGCACCACCTGTTCAACCTGCTCAGGCCTCAACAGCGGTGTAACTCGCCCCCTGCTTAACTGTCCCATAAAGGCAGGGATTCTGGATAAGTGGGATCCTGGCTGACCCTCACCAGCACGCATTGTATCCCCAACTGGCTTCAACAAGGCCACCAACAGCATTTCCGCGCCCCCGTCCTCGTCCACGTCCGATTCCGCTAGCCCCCCTCCGCATTTTATTTTTTTTTGGTTGCAAATACAATATTTGGGTATATAATTAGGTATGTGAAATAATTTAGCAAGAGAACGCACAGTACAGTGGCCAATTAAAAGGCCTAGATATTGTATATTTCAAGGTACACAGCCGTGTAGTAACTGAACAGACGGTGGGTATTTACACCAGGTATGTGAAAAATTTAGCAAGAGAACGCACAGTACAGTGGCCTATTAAAGGCCTAGATATTGTATATTTCAAGGTACACAGCCGTGTACTAACTGAACAGACGGTGGGTATTTACACCAGGTATGTGAAATAATTTAGCAAGAGAACGCACAGTACAGTGGCCAATTAAATGGCCTAGATATTGTATATTTCAAGGTACACAGCCGTGTACTAACTGAACAGACGGTGGGTATTTACACCAGGTATGTGAAATAATTTAGCAAGAGAACGCACAGTACAGTGGCCAATTAAATGGCCTAGATATTGTATATTTCAAGGTACACAGCCGTGTAGTAACTGAACAGACGGTGGGTATTTACACCAGGTATGTGAAATAATTTAGCAAGAGAACGCACAGTACAGTGGCCAATTAAATGGCCTAGATATTGTATATTTCAAGGTACACAGCCGTGTACTAACTGAACAGACGGTGGGTATTTACACCAGGTATGTGAAATAATTTAGCAAGAGAACGCACAGTACAGTGGCCAATTAAAAGGCCTAGATATTGTATATTTCAAGGTACACAGCCGTGTAGTAACTGAACAGACGGTGGGTATTTACACCAGGTATGTGAAATAATTTAGCAAGAGAACGCACAGTACAGTGGCCAATTAAAAGGCCTAGATATTGTATATTTCAAGGTACACAGCCGTGTAGTAACTGAACAGACGGTGGGTATTTACACCAGGTATGTGAAATAATTTAGCAAGAGAACGCACAGTACAGTGGCCTATTAAAAGGCCTAGATATTGTATATTTCAAGGTACACAGCCGTGTAGTAACTGAACAGACGGTGGGTATTTACACCAGGTATGTGAAATAATTTAGCAAGAGAACGCACAGTACAGTGGCCAATTAAATGGCCTAGATATTGTATATTTCAAGGTACACAGCCGTGTACTAACTGAACAGACGGTGGGTATTTACACCAGGTATGTGAAATAATTTAGCAAGAGAACGCACAGTACAGTGGCCAATTAAATGGCCTAGATATTGTATATTTCAAGGTACACAGCCGTGGTAGTAACTGAACAGACGGTGGGTATTTACACCAGGTATGTGAAATAATTTAGCAAGAGAACGCACAGTACAGTGGCCTATTAAAAGGCCTAGATATTGTATATTTCAAGGTACACAGCCGTGTAGTAACTGAACAGACGGTGGGTATTTACACCAGGTATGTGAAATAATTTAGCAAGAGAACGCACAGTACAGTGGCCAATTAAATGGCCTAGATATTGTATATTTCAAGGTACACAGCCGTGTACTAACTGAACAGACAGTGGGTATTTACACCAGGTATGTGAAATAATTTAGCAAGAGAACGCACAGTACAGTGGCCAATTAAATGGCCTAGATATTGTATATTTCAAGGTACACAGCCGTGTAGTAACTGAACAGACGGTGGGTATTTACACCAGGTATGTGAAATAATTTAGCAAGAGAACGCACAGTACAGTGGCCAATTAAATGGCCTAGATATTGTATATTTCAAGGTACACAGCCGTGTACTAACTGAACAGACGGTGGGTATTTACACCAGGTATGTGAAATAATTTAGCAAGAGAACGCACAGTACAGTGGCCAATTAAATGGCCTAGATATTGTATATTTCAAGGTACACAGCCGTGTACTAACTGAACAGACGGTGGGTATTTACACCAGGTATGTGAAATAATTTAGCAAGAGAACGCACAGTACAGTGGCCAATTAAATGGCCTAGATATTGTATATTTCAAGGTACACAGCCGTGTACTAACTGAACAGACGGTGGGTATTTACACCAGGTATGTGAAATAATTTAGCAAGAGAACGCACAGTACAGTGGCCAATTAAAATGGCCTAGATATTGTATATTTCAAGGTACACAGCCGTGTAGTAACTGAACAGACGGTGGGTATTTACACCAGGTATGTGAAATAATTTAGCAAGAGAACGCACAGTACAGTGCCAATTAAATGGCCTAGATATTGTATATTTCAAGGTACACAGCCGTGTACTAACTGAACAGACGGTGGGTATTTACACCAGGTATGTGAAATAATTTAGCAAGAGAACGCACAGTACAGTGGCCAATTAAATGGCCTAGATATTGTATATTTCAAGGTACACAGCCGTGTACTAACTGAACAGACGGTGGGTATTTACACCAGGTATGTGAAATAATTTAGCAAGAGAACGCACAGTACAGTGGCCAATTAAATGGCCTAGATATTGTATATTTCAAGGTACACAGCCGTGTACTAACTGAACAGACGGTGGGTATTTACACCAGGTATGTGAAATAATTTAGCAAGAGAACGCACAGTACAGTGGCCAATTAAATGGCCTAGATATTGTATATTTCAAGGTACACAGCCGTGTAGTAACTGAACAGACGGTGGGTATTTACACCAGGTATGTGAAATAATTTAGCAAGAGAACGCACAGTACAGTGGCCTATTAAAAGGCCTAGATATTGTATATTTCAAGGTACACAGCCGTGTAGTAACTGAACAGACGGTGGGTATTTACACCAGGTATGTGAAATAATTTAGCAAGAGAACGCACAGTACAGTGGCCTATTAAAAGGCCTAGATATTGTATATTTCAAGGTACACAGCCGTGTACTAACTGAACAGACGGTGGGTATTTACACCAGGTATGTGAAATAATTTAGCAAGAGAACGCACAGTACAGTGGCCAATTAAATGGCCTAGATATTGTATATTTCAAGGTACACAGCCGTTGTACTAACTGAACAGACGGTGGGTATTTACACCTGGTATACAAAAGGGTATTGCAGGCACACAGAACCCAGAACACTAGAGCCAAATAAACTGTATTTAAAAAAATAAAATAAAATTCACAGCCGTATACTGCCAGATCAGATGGTGCATATACACACTAGTTATATAACAGGGTTTTTCAGCCAAAAAGAACGCTGAACAGTAGTGCCAAATATAGTTTGGTATGTAGCAGAGCACCTAATACACCACTAATGCCTCTCTCTGTCCCTACTCCAGCAGCTATCCCTGAATACGGCAGCCGTTCTCTGTAAAGTGTATCTTGTAGTAAAGCTATCACTGTAGTGCACTATAGTAGCCCTGATAAGGGCTTTTAATCACGCTCCTGCCTGTCCAACTGCTAAAACCTGTCTGTCCCTTCTCCAGCCTCTGTCCCTGACTAAGTTCACGCAGCATATGCGTACGAGCAGGAAGAGCTGAGTTTTTAATATTCGAGGTCACATGGTTTTTCCAGCCAATCCATGTAGACGCTGTTTTCGCGCTGCCAGCGTGCCTGTCATACCCCCCCTGCATGTTGATTGGTGGAAAAAGAGCGCCAGGGAAGGTGGGAGGGGAAACGAATTCTAAGTGCGCCATCGCCGTTATACTCGATTGAAATCGAGTATGCCGAATAGCGTAGTATTCGATCGAATACCGGCTCAATCGAACACTACTCGCTCATCTCTATTTATTAGTATAATTAGAGCTGGTTGCTGCCCTTACGGTTTTGGTTGTGTGGTACTCAAACGCAGTACAGCCACGTCGCAACAGTGACAAGACCACACCATTTGGTCGTACCCTTATTGTTAGCTTAATTATGAGCCTCGATGCTGTTTGCTATTTGATAAGCATCTAGTCTTTTTTTAAACTGGTGACATAGTATCTATCATTACTACCTATTGAGGTTGGGCATTCCACAGTTTGACTACTCTTACTATAAAGAATCCTTTCCTGTATTAATGTCAATACATATTGATACAACATATGTTAATGAATTTGTAAATTCCATCCGCATGTAACAGAAAAAATAATCACGAAAGAGAACAATATAACAGTATGCGTCACCACACACAGCAAAATATCACGGAATAAAAGGGACGCTAAAACACAATTTTATTATCATGTATTATCTTAAAAGAAGGGGGAAGACAATACTGCTAACAAGGATAACCAGTAAACATAAAATATGCATCACCTAGTGGACTGGAAATAAATAGGTCATGGGTATGCAAAAAGTCATACACACTCCACCCAAAATAAAGTACAGCCCCAGAATATTATCACCGCCCAGAGGACCACAACATCAACATGGAGAGGTGTCCAGTGGCGGCATTCAAAGGGTGCTGGACACGGGGTATGCACACAAGAGTTATCGCAGATACACAAGCGACAAATCACTCAAAGTGCAGGTCAGGAAAATAGGACAAAAAACAGCACTACTCCTGAGGGTATGGTTCAATACTGAGATCAAGCCAGAAGTGGTGCCAGGAGGTGAACCTCAATAGGAACTAGACCCAAGGTCTTAACCTGTATATATATATATATATAAATATATATATATATATATATATATATATATATATATATATATCAGGTAGAAACTCCACTAGAATAAACCAGGTAGGGCAAGGTGCTCACTCAATTTACAAGCAGACTGCAGTAATAGGATGCATCTTTCTTTTATGAGAAACACTGAGTCCCAGCTGCTAAAGCTAGGTGAAAAGCTATATCAAGGCTGAACTCAAAGATTATGTCCTAGCTAGGGTCAGTAAAATACAATTGAGTATACCTAGGTAGGAACCTGACCTATAGACCTGATCTAAATACCTAAAGATCACAGTTGGAGACTGAACCAGAATGGACCAGGTAGGACAAGGTGTGCACTCAGCTTACAACCAGACTGCATTAATGAGATGTGTCTTTCTGGTGTGAGTGAAAAGCACCGAGTCCCAGCTTCTGCACCTAAGGGTAAATGCACACGATCAGGATTTATCTGCGGACAATCCGCACTAAAATCCTCAGGTGTTCTCAGTGAAATTCGTGCGGTAAATCTGCACCAATTGGTGCGGATTTGCGTGCGGATTTGCATGCGGATTTGCGTGCGGATTTTTTTTTCAAGTGAATGGAGAAAATCCTCATGAAATCCGGACAGGAAAAATAAAATAAATTGACATGCTGCGGATTGTAAAATCCGCACCGCAGGTCAAAATCCGCACTAAATAAATCCGCATCGTGTGCATTGAGAATTTCAAATTGTCATAGAATATAATGGACATGACCTACGGACCGGATTTTCCGCACGCAAATCCGCACGCAATCCTGATCGTGTGCATTCACCCTAAATGAAAAAGCTAAAACACAACTGTACCTAAAACTTAAGTCCTCTCTGGGATCATAACAAAACCATCATTGGCACGTCACTATAGGATGCTCGACGCATTTCCTCTGGAAAAGATTCATCAGGAGCTCAGTAATAAGCACACTATTGATGGTTATGAGGCTGCCATGTGTCTACTGACAGCGTGTCTGGCATAGTGAGCAGCAATGAGCGTCGGCACACTATGCTGAGCATTTAAACTGGAGGCTCCGCCCCCTTGATGACATCAGCAATCTCGGTCGGCGAATCACAGGCGGAGGGGCGGGACAGTCGCTCCTCCATACCAGCCCATGTCAGCCAGCACAAATATGAGAGTGACGTACTCAGAGTAAACAAGGTAAAGGGGAACTCATATGGGTAGAATAAAAATACCTGAACCGGGGGAAGAAAAAATGGAAACAAGAAACCAGCCTACCTGTGTAAAATAAAATGCTACATACTTCAGCGGCCTAAAAATAGGCTCAAGACTAGAGTATTAAAGATAAAGATAAGGTATCCTGAGAGAGCCGAACTGATCATCACCAAGCTGATAAGGTGATGGGCTAGCTTAAAGGGGTTCTCCGAGTTATATATATTGATGATCTATCCTCAGGATAGGTCATCAATATCAGATCGGCAGGGGTCCGACACCCGGCACCCCCGCCGATCAGCTGTTTGAAGAGGAGGCGCGTGCCGTATCAGCACTGCCTCCTCTTCACTGTTTACATGCTGGCCATAACGGGGTAGTGGTGAGTATGTGTAATTACACCTCACTGCCCCATTCATTTCTATCCATAGAAATGAATGGGGCAGTTAGGTGTAATTACACCTACTCACCACTACCCCCGTGTCGGCCAGCATGTAAACAATGAAGAGGAGGCAGCGCTGATACGGCGCACGCCTCCTCTTCAAACAGCTGATCGGCGGGGGTGCCGGGTGTCGGACCCCTGCCGATCTGATATTGATGACCTATCCTGAGGATAGGTCATCAATATTTATAACTCGGAGAACCCCTTTAATGACAATGTATAAAGCAGTAGGCTATCTCGATAACAATGTATCAAAACGGTAACCGGGTGAGGTATGGAGCCGAACTGATCATCACCAGACTGATAGGGTGATGAGCTAGCTCAATGACAATGTATAGAGCAGTAGGCTATCTCGATAACAATGTATCAAAATGGTAACGATGTATCAAAAGGGTAACAGGGTGAGGTATGTAGCTAAAATTGGCTACAAAGCTGCATAGAGATTAGATTATTAGAGCGATGTCAGATATGAACCATGACAGCCCAAGGGAGATAGACCAGGCATGGGAAAGGACACATTCCTTAGGCAAATGAGCCGTTCGGAATACCCTAATATAAGCCAGAGGGGATAAAGTACATAACAAAATGTGGCCATATCTAATATATAAAGCTGAGTGTAGGTGTGTGTGTGTGTATGTCCGCTAAAGGAATCCGCACCGCTGCAGCTACAATTGTAACACCCCAGAGTGGTGTGTTACCACTCTTGGTATCTAGCTGATATCTGTGTGCTACTCTAAAATGTCATCCTGTGCCGTAATGTCATCACCAGCAGAAATGTGCATTTTATTCAGTCTTATGTAACTGTTGTAATGTAATGTACCTGGTGGACCAGCAGGCGTCAGCAATACTGTGGCAGATCTAGTTTGTAGTTTCACCAGAATGGTACGTTCCTTATTCCATTCCATTCTGCTGGAGAGAAGTAGTTTCTTCCAACTTCCTGCAGTGAGGAGGAAAAGACAGTTTAGTCAGTTGGACCCTTCCCCCTGCTAGGGGAAGGAGAGGTTCAGTACAGCAGAGCACCTTCAGCTCTGTTGATCCCCCAAGACTGAGTACTACAGCCTATAACAAGCTTCAAAGGAAAGCCAGACTTAATAGTAAAGCTCAGTTTAAGACAGAAATTCAGAAATCTTTATCTGTCAAGCATCTGCCAAGTATATAAAGCTGCACTTGCTGGAACATCAAGAAACTACCTGAAGTGAATTATCTTCATGCAAATTGAGCTAATAAAACTGCGTTGGATCATCCATAAAAGTCTGGACTTCATTTCCATTAGACGACCCTCAATTATTCCTACTTATATTACTGCAGCCGGAGCCACCACCTGGGGCCTATCCGTCCATCAAGGTAGGAACACTGTGACACATGCTACCAAGACATAAGTGGCCTAAACTACCCTTGGCACTTCAACACTGGGACGAGAGGAACATCACTTTAGAGGGCCCTGGAGGGGAGGGGTCGCCTCCATAGCACCTCGGCCCCGGTCATTGCACAATCACAAAATTTGGCACACATGTACATCAGGTCTCCGGGAAGGTTTTAGAACAGTTTTCAGCTCTTCAGTTCCTGAGATATTCCCAAAAAATGCATTAGCCAATAGTAGCCTGGTCACATGACCCTTATCAGCCAATAGAAGCTCACAGGCAGTCTCCACACACCAGGTTTCTATGACAACCTAGCCAGTTCACTGCTGTCGGTCTGCATTAAAGAGGCAGAGCACTGTGGATGACACTGTTAAAGGGGTATTTCGGTTACAATAAATATAACTTATGTTTTAGACTAATTCAGCATCAATCATTACCTCATATAATGTAAATTTCACATATTTACTGTTCAGTAGTAATAAAAGATGTATTCTTCCACTGCTACCCACCTTCCTCCTAAATTACTATGGCATCGACCTGTAATTCATGCCACCGTCAAAAGAAGGACTTAAAAGCCCCACCCCAATATCCCACTAAGTCACACCCCTGACTCAGTCAGGTCACGCCCCTAACATGCCGCATTTGACCGGGATTAAAAATATAGGTAAAAATCTCCTTCTTTCAGCTGCAGGGGTGGGGGGAGGGTGACTTTCTCCGTGCAGGTCATTGCTCAGAGAGTGAGCTGTTCAAAAGGACATCCCTGTGTCCATCCAGGCCCTGCGCATGACAGAGTACAGAGAGTCTGAAAGCCAGACTGTCCAGCCTAAAACAAGACCTCTGGCCACCCTAGGGGCAGGCTGATGTTAGGGTGGCCAGATGTCCGGCTTTAGGCTGGACAGTCCAGTTTTCTGGCTACCTGTTCTCCGTCCGACGCAGTGCCTGGACAAACACAGGGATGTCCACCCTTTCAGTAGCTCACACTCAGATAGCTTCTCCTCCGTGTCTTCATGGAGCCAGGGGGGTGTGGCCTCATGTTTAGTGGTGTGTCTTCATGGAAACTGGGGGCGCTGTTTCACGTTTGGGGGAATGGCCAGTGAGGTCTGGCTTTCTGGGGTGAAGACAGTGGCCACTCTAGCTGCTGTAGAGGTCACAGTTAAAGGGGCGGGCTGCTGTAGAGGTCACTGTTAAAGGGGCGGGCAACTATAGAGGTCACTGTTAAAGGGACGGGCTGCTGTAGAGGTCACTGTTAAAGGGGCGGGCAGCTGTAGTGGTCACTGTTAAAGGGGCAGGCTGCTGTAGAGGTCACTGTTAAAGGGGTGGGCTGCTGTAGAGATCACTGTTAAAGGGGCGGGCTACTGTAGAGGTCACTGCTAAAGGGTCTGGCCACAGTAGAGGTCACTGTTAAGGGGGCGGGCTGCAGTAGAGGTCACTGTTAAAGGGGCGGGCACTGTAGAGGTCACTCTCGATATCTTTTAACAACACACACACACACAAACAGTAAATGAAATAAATTAAAAATACCCGGGCGAAACCGGGTCCTTCAGCTAGTTGTTAGATAAAACTGACATAGGAAATATGTTCATTCAATCCCCTCAGGCGAAGGGTTCCTAGTTTAACAGTTCACTGGGCTACTTTTTGCAAGGCCTTAAGATCCAAATTGCCCCCTCTTGGGGAAGGTTGTATTAACTCGATCCCCTGGAACTTCAGCGTTCTTATGTCCCCAGAGTGTGAGGAATTCACATGGCGAGCAATTGGGGTATCACATTCATTACGCACATTGTTTAAATGCTCCCTTATCCTGTGGCGGAACTCGCGAGTGGTTTTACCTACATATTGGATTCTGCAGCAGCAGGTGGCCATATATACCAAGCCCGAGGATTTACAGTTTATAAATAAACGGATGTTATATGATATTGACGTCACAGAACTAGTAAAGACCCCTCCTGTTTTGATGGACTCGCATGCAATACAACTACCGCATCTAAAAGTGCCTTTTGGCGGGTCCCTCAGCCAAGAATGAGAGACAGAGGTTTGAAAAAGGCTATGACACAGGCGATCTTTTAAATTGCGGCCTCTGCGGTAGGTGATCGCAGGGTTGGGGCCTACCAAATGCCCAACGTCAGGATCCATGTGCAAGATCCCCCAATGTTTGCGGAAGATGTCAACTACCTGGGAATTGGCAGCATTGAAGGTGGCAACCAAACGTATTTTCCCATCATCATTTGCTTGCTCGCGTGGGTTCAGCAAAGTCTCTCTGTTACAGGCTAAAGAATGTTGATACGCCGAGGTAAGCAGAGTTTGTAGGTATCCTCGACTTAAAAACCTACTAGTCAGGTCCCGTGCCTTATTTTGAAAATCCGTCAGAGATGAGCAATTACGGCGTATCCTGAGAAATTGCCCCTTAGGGATTCCTCTTGTAAGAGGGTCAGAATGGCAACTCTTAAAATGTAGGAGCGAGTTAGTAGCCGTGCTCTTACGATAAAGGGTGGCATGTATTTCACCCTCCTCGTTCTTCATAATGACAAGATCCAGGAATGTAACCTGAACCAGGTTAATTTCTGATGTAAAGTAAAGGCCATATCTGTTGGTATTAAGGGCCTTTACAAATTCAGTAAAATCAGAGATGGAGCCGTTCCAAAGGATCAATACATCATCGATGTATCTCAACCACATCGTGATGTATGGTGACCATTTCATATTACTCTCACCAAAAACCTCCTCCCTCTCCCACCAGCCCAGGTATAAGTTGGCATAGTATGGCGCGTATGGATTGCCCATGGCGACACCCCTGAGCTGGTGGAAGATACGACGGTTACAAAGGAAGGTATTATGGTAAAGTATAAATTCAAGAAAAAGAACAATGAAGTCATTGTGCGCGGCAAACTCTCTCCCACGTGCTTGCAAGAAGCAACGTACAGCTTCACATTCTCCTACGTGAGGGATGGAGCTGTAAAGGGCCTCCATGTCGAGGCTAGCAAGGTAAGTATCAGCCCCGACGTGTATCCCGTCCAGCTTAGGTCAGGTTCCTACCTAGGTATACTCAATTGTATTTTACTGACCTTAGCTAGGACATAATCTTTGAGTCCAGCCTTGGTATAGCTTTTCACCTAACTTTAGCAGCTGAGACTTGGCGTTTCTCACTCATAAAAGAAAGACGCATCTTATTAATGCAGTCTGCTTGTAAATTGAGTGAGCACCTTGCCCTACCTGGTTTAATCTAGTGGAGTTTCTACCTGTCATCTATATATATACAGGTTAAAACCTTGGGTCTAGTTCCTATTGAGGTTCACCTCCTGGCACCACTTCTGGCTTGATCTCAGTATTGAACCATACCCTCAGGAGTAGTGCCGTTTTTTGTCCTATTTTCCTGACCTGCACTTTGAGTGATTTGTCGCTTGTGTATCTGCGATAACTCTTGTGTGCATACCCCGTGTCCAGCACCCTTTGAATGCCGCCACTGGACACCTCTCCTTGTTGATGTTGTGGTCCTCTACTGGTTACTGGTTATCCTTGTTAGCAGTATTGTCTTCCCCAGAGTCCACGCTCCTAGATATAGATGCCCAACGGCATAGTTAGGTTTAGCGTAGGACCTGCCTGACCTGAGACCACCGTGACGCTGGGTAGGTGGGCACAGATGTGTTTTGATAAAAATATATTGGCTAAGAGTCTCAGATTTTATCATATCAGAATGAGGTCTTAGTTTATACAGTATATATTGTTTGCATCTATTTTTGTGCACTAAAACCCTTTTTCTGTGATTTACTTCGCAGTATTGTCTTCCCCCTTATTTTAAGATAATACATAATATTAAAATTGTGTTTTAGCGTCCCTTTTTTTCCGTGATATTTAACAGAAAAAATACAAGCAGGTATGTGAGAATGGCGAGGATTTTATAAATATGTTGCAGATTTTACCCCTTGCAGGTAAAATCCACTACAAATCAATTGCCAAATCAACATAATCAGCGTGTAAAACATGCAGATATTGCTGTAGATTGACTTTGCAGCGATATTTAAAAAACTCCAGCATTTATGATGTGGTTCTCTGTAAACAGCAGCAAAACAGTCAATAAATAGTTTCCCAATAGTTCCCCATAGTTTAAAGTTTAGTAACCATATGTGCCTCACCTTACAGGGGTTGTCCCAGGACAACGACTTATCACCTATCCGACAAAGACCTATCCCATACCAGATAAGTGTGATCAAGTGTGATCAAAGGAAGTCTGACTTCTTGGGCTCCTGCCGATCATGAGCATAGGGACCACATGTTCTCCCATTTGAATGGAAGTCACACCATTCCACTCTATGGGACTACCACTGATAGTTGAGCGCTTGTACTTGACTATTTCTCATGGGACAACCGCATTAAGGCTGGGTTCCAAAGATGTAACTTTGTAGCTGCATGTGCCCAAAACCCTGCTCATTGGTGGTGACTAATTGCCACACAATTCTGGGAAAAATCTATGTATTACCTGCAAGACTATAAAGATTTAACAGGGCTTTGACCACGTGCAGCAGCTGTAGTGTAAGAACCCAGCCTAATATTTTGGGGAAAAATGCACTAAAACAGTTACTCTAGAACAGGAGCTTATACAGTGGGCAAAAAAGTATTTAGTCAGCCTCCAATTGTGCAAGTTCTCCCATTTAAAAAGATGAGAGAGGCCTGTAATTGACATCATAGGTAGACCTCAACTATGAGAAAATAAATCCAGAAAATCTGGATCTGTCTGATTTTTAAAGAATTTATTTGCAAATTATGGTGGAAAATAAGTAGTTGGTCACCTACAAACAAGCAAGATTTCTGGCTCTCACAGATCTGTAACTTCTTCTTTAAGAGGCTCCTTTGTCCTCCACTCATTACCTGTAGTAATGGCACCTGTTTCAACTTGTTATCAGTATAAAAGACACCTGTCCACAACCTCAAACAGTCACACTCCAAACTCCACTATGGTGAAGACTAAAGAGCTGTCGACGGACACCAGAAACAAAATTGTAGACCTGCACGAGGCTGGGAAGACTGAATCTGCAATAGGCAAGCAGCTTGGTGTGAAGAAATCAACTGTGGGACAAATAATTAGAAAATGGAAGACATACAAGACCACTGATAATCTCCCTCGATCAGGGGCTCCACGCAAGATATCACCCCGTGGGGTCAAAATGATCACAAGAACTGTAAGAAAAATTCCCAGAACCATACGGGGGGACCTAGTGAATGACCTGCAAAAAGCTGGGACCGATGTAACAAAGGCTACTGTCAGTAACACCCTACGCCACTAGGGACTCACATCCTGCAGTGCCAGACATGTCCCCCTGCTTAAAGGGGTTGTCCGGGTTCAGAGAAGAACCCGGACATACCTGCAATTTCACCCAGGCAGCCCGCCTGAAGAGGGCATCGGAGCATCCTATGCTCCGATGCCCTCCTTTGCCCTGCGCTAATTAGCGCAGGGCAAAGGAATTTAGCCAGGTTCCGGTGACGTACCGGTCCCTGCCGGGCAGAGGCTTCCGCCCGGCAGTGAGCCGGTGACGTCATCGGCGCTGATGGACGGGCTTTAGCGCTGCCCTAGCCAGTAAAACGGCTAGGGCAGCGCTAAAGCCGGCCCACTAAGGCCGGTGACGTCACCGAACTCGCTGCCGGGCGGAAGTACCCGCCCGGCAGCGAGTATTTATAAACAAAAGAGACCTTGCCCTGCACGATCTAGCGCAGGGCAAGGGGGGGGCATCGGAGCATGAGATGCTCCGATGTCCTCTTCAGGCAGGCTGCCTGGGTGAAATTGCAGGTATGTCCGGGTTCTTCTCTGAACCCGGACAACCCCTTTAAGCCAGTACATATCCTGGCCCGTCTGAAGTTTGCTAGAGAGCCTCTGGATGTTCCAGAAGAGTATTGGGAGAATGTCATATGGTCAGATGAAACCAAAGTAGAACTGTTTGGTAGAAACACAACTCGTTGTGTTTGGAGGAGAGTGAATGCTGAGTTACATTCAAAGAACACCATACCTACTGTGAAGCATGGGGGTGGCAACATCATGCTTTGGGGCTTTTTCTCTGCAAAGGCACCAGGACGACTGATCCGTGTACATGAAAGAATGAATGGGGCCATGTTTCGTGAGATTTTGAGTGCAAACCTCCTTCTATCAGCAAGGGCATTGAAGATGAAACGAGGCTGGGTCTTTCAGCAAGACAATGATCCCAAGCACACTGCCAGGGCAACAAAGGAGTGGCTTTGTAATAAGCATTTCAAGGTCCTGGAGTGGCCTAGCCAGTCTCCAGATCTCAACCCCATAGAAAACCTTTGGAGGGAGTTGAAAGTCCGTGTTGCCCAGCGACAGCCCCAAAACATCACTGCTCTAGAGGAGATCTGCATGGAGGAATGGGCCAACATACCAGCAACAGTGTGTGCCAACCTTGTGAAGACTTACAGAAAACGTTTTACCTTTGTCATTGCCAACAAAGGATATATAACAAAGTATTGAGATGAAATTTTGTTATTGACCAAATACTTATTTTCCACCATCATTTGCAAATAAATTCTTTAAAAATCAGACAATGTGATTTTCTGAATTTGTTTTCTCATTTTGTCTCTCATAGTTGAGCAAACCGCATGCTGCGGTTTGCTCTCCGGTCCATGCATCCGCACCAAGACGGATCCGTCATGACCCCCAATGAAAGTCAATGGGGATGGATCCGTTTGGTGTGACACAATGGTAAACGGATCCGTCCTCCATTGACTTTTAATGGAGTTCATGACGGATCCCTCACCTGCACACATACATACATACACATAAACATACACAGACATATACACATACATACTTACATGCTCCCAGCAGGTCTCCACAGCGCAAGAGGAGTAGGACGGCGCCACATAGGACGAAGGCTGGAGAAGGAAAAAAGGGGGGACCCCACGCCATTTTTTTCAAAATAATTAAATAATTTTTAAAAATGGCGTGGGGTCCCCCCTTTTTTCCTTCTCCAGCCAGATACAACCAGCAGTGGCAGCCTGGCACAGGACACTGTTATTGGCCCTTCCCAGCCTAACAGTAACAGCCTGCCGCTGCCCCAGAACCGGACCCTCAATTTAGAAGGTCTGGTCCTGCGGGTACCTGGCTCTTCCCGACACCCCTGGTGGCGGTGGGTGCCAAGGTAATAGATGTTTGGGTTAGTGCTGGCCATACCTGCAAGCACTAAGCCCAGTATTAGTAATCAGGGCCGTCTGTAGATAGCCATGATTACTAAAATTGCAATGTTGTAAAAATAAAAGACACACACACACATAAAATATTTTGTTGAAATAAATACTCCCCCAGACCCCTGTTTGACCATTTTATTTAAAAAATAAAAAAGCTGGTCCGATGTAATCCACTGAATCCGACATAGTCCTCTGCATTCACGATCCTGAAAAATAGAAAACAAACAAACAAACACAAACCACTTACCTCCTCCTCCTCCTCCTCAGGCTTCTTCTCCTCAGCAGTGGAGCCTCTTCATTACATTGCACCCTCTGCTGGTGAATGAAAAAAAATTACACCTTGAATTCTTCAATGAAAAAAAAACCTGATAGGTGACGGATCCATCATGAACTCCATTGAAAGTCAATGGAGGACGGATCCGTTTACTATTGTGTCACACCAAACGGATCCGTCCCCATTGACTTGCATTGGGGTCATGACTGATCCAGTCTTGGTGCAAGGAGGGGACTCGAGCATTGAGCTCGAGTACACTCGGTGTTCGGCCTAACACCAAGCGGATCCGAGCGTAGGCATGCTTGGCCGAACATGCTCGCTCAACACTAATGAATACATATGTGTTACATGTGTTGCTCGCCAGGTGAGGTAGAGGTTAAGGTGGTGAAGGTGTCATCACCCCCCCCCCCCAAATCAAGTCACCTACATGGGTGTATTCTAAATCTATTCATGTAATATTTTTTAAGTTAAACTATGATTAAAGAGTGTTTTAATCCAAAAAATATAAACTGTTAAGATTATATTATGACTTCAGTTGGAGTTTTTTTTTTATCTTGAATAATAAAGTTATTAAACGCATGCTCTGGAGGCGAAGGGGCTATCTGGGAACAACAGAAAAGGCAGCTCTTTGATTAATAACCGCCAAAGTGTCAGCATAGTTGAGGGTCTAGTGGCCAGATTGCAAACTGCAATATTTTAGTATTTTTGTTAATAAAGATAATGGCATGGAAAGAAATCACCAAGTGCAAAACAAAGTGTAAGTATTTTAGAAATGCGCCATTACGATTGATCTCCTTCTGCCATTTACTGCATGCACAAGAATGCAAATAGTTATGGCTTAATTGTTAAATCTATTGCTTAAAATTTGTTTTGGTTTTGCTTGATGTCAACTGCAATCAAACCAGTAGGGAAGGTTTCTACTACCTCCAAGCCAGAGAACAAACAGCCAAAGCTTTACCCCTTTTCCTTTACCTATTGCTCACATTGCCTAATCCAGGGCTTATCAACCTTCAGCACTCCAGCTGCTGTGAAATTACAACTCCCATCATGCACACTTACTCAATTGTTCTTGTAACTCCCACAGAAGTGAAAGGAGGATTCTGGGAGTTGTGGTTTCAGAACAGCTGGAGTACTGGAGATTGCTGATGCCTGGCATAATCTGTAGAGCAGGGGTCCTGGCAACCTCCGGCACTCCAGCTGTTGTGAAACTACAATTCTCAGCATTCTCCATTCATTTCTATGGGAGGTCTGAGAAGAGCAGAGCAAGTATGCATGCTGGGAGTTGTAGTTTCACACAGCTGGAAGGCCAGAGGTTGCCTACCCCTGCTGTAGAGGGTAAGAGAAACATGTAAAAAAAAAAAAAAAAAAAAAAAAAAAAAAAAAAAAAAAAAAAAACATCTCCTGGAAAATATACCAAAGGAAAAACAATTTTTAAATTTCAATTTCTCTACTTTCAAAATAGATAGCAATACCTCCAAAAATAATTATTTTACATTCCCCATATGTCTACTTTATGTTTGGATCATTTTGAAAATTATATTTTAGTTTTTTGGGACGTTATAAGGCTTCGAAGTTTAGAATCAAATCTTAAAATTTTAAGAAGATTTCCAAAACCCATTTTTTAAGGACCAGTTCAGTTATGAAGTCACTTTGTGGGGCTTAGGCCTGTTTCACACGAACGTTGTGTTTTGCGGTCCGCAAATTGCGGATCCGCAAAAAAAACGGATGGCGTCCGTATGGCATCCGTATTTTTTGCGGATCCACTGTAACATTGCCTATCCTTGTCCGCAAAACGGACAAGAATAGGACATGCTCTACTTTTTTTTGCGGGCCACGGAACGGAGCAACGGATGCGGACAGCACACGGTGTGCTGCCCGCATTTTTTGCGGGCCCATAGAAATGAATGGGTCCGCATTTTTCATGTGAAAAATGCGGATCGGAGCCCGCAAAAAATGCTGTCGTGTGAAAGAGGCCTTATATAGTGGAAACTCCCCATAAATCACCCCATTTTAGAAACTACACCCTTCAAGCTATTCAAAACTGATTTTACTAACTTTGTTAACCCTTTATGTGTTCCATGAGAATTGACGGAAAATTGGAATGAAATTTCAAAATTTCACTTTTTTTAGTAGATTTAAAATTTTAATCCATTTTTCACGAAACACATCGAGGGTTAACAGCAAAACAAAACTCAAAATCTATTACCCTGATTCTGGAGTTTACAGAAGCACCCCATATGTTCACAAAAACTAATGTATGGGGGCACAGCAGGCTTCAGAGTGCAAGGAGTACCATATGGCTTTTGGAGAGCGGAATTAGCTGGAATAATAATTGGGAGCTATGTCGCACATGAAGACACCCTGAGCTGGCCCTACAGTGGAAACCCCCAAAAAGTGACCCCATTCCGGAAACTACACCCCTCAAGGAGTATTTCAAGGTGTGTAGTGAGCACTTTGACCCATCAGGCGTTTCACAGAATTCGGAAACACTTGGCTGTGAAAATTAAAAAATACATTTTTTTCCAGAAAAAGTTGCTTTATGCACACATTTTTCACTTTCACAAGGGGTAACAGGACAAAATGCACTGCACCTTTTGTTACCCATTTCCCCATGATCACGGCAACACCCCACATGTGCTCAAAAAACGGATGCATGAGCGCATGGCAGGGTTCAAAACGGGAGGAGCGCCATCGGGATTTTGGAGGACAGATTTTGCAGGATTGGCTTTTGGGAGCTATGACGCTTATGAAGACACCCTGAGATACCCCTACAGTGGAAACCCAAAAAAAGTGACCCCATTCCGGAAACTACACCCCTCAAGGAGTATTTCAAGGTGTGTAGTGAGCACTTTGACCCATCAGGCGTTTCACAGAATTTGGAAACACTTGGCTGTGAAAATGAAAAAATAAAATTTTTTCCAGAAAAAGTTGCTTTATGCACACATTTTTCACTTTCACAAGGGGTAACAGGACAAAATGCACCCCTCATTTTGTTACCCATTTTCTCCCCATTCAGGAAACACCCCATACGTGCTCGTAGCCTGCTGTATGGGCGCACAGCAGGCCTCTAGAGGCAAACCGCAAAATATGGATTTTGCAGGCCAGGATTAACAGACATGATTTTTTTTATTGCCATGTCGCATTTAAATAATTCCTGAGGTCCCCAGAAATTAAAAACCCCAAGAAGTTACCCCATTTTGGAAAGAGCACCCCTGTACGAACATTTCAAGTGGTAGAAAGGGTACTTTTTTGCAAACTGGTGTCTCACAGAAAGCAGAAACACTTGTAAAGGCATTTCAAAGCACACATTTGTGAAAATGAAAAATTACTAGCAGAGCCCGATTTTTCACAGTCACAACGGGTTAAAGGAGAAAATGCACCCCAGTATGTGTTCCCCATTTTCTCCCCATTCAGGAAACACCCCATATGTGCTCGTAGCCTGCTCTATGGGCGCACAGCAGGCCTCTAGAGGCAAACAGCAAAATATGGATTTTGCAGGCCAGAATTAACAGACATTTTGCATTTAAATAATTCATGAGGTCCCCAGAAATTAAAAACCCCAAGAACTGACCCCATTTTGGAAAGAGCACCCCCGTACAAACATTTTAAGTGGTAGAAAGGGTACTTTTTTGCAAACTGGTGTCTCACAGAAGGCAGAAACACTTGTAAAAGCATTTCAAAGCACACATTTGTGAAAATGAAAAAATACTAGCAGACCCCAATTTTTCATATTCACAAGGGGTTAAAGGAGAAAATGCACCCCACATTTTGTTTCCCATTTTCTCCCCATTCAGGAAACACCCCAAATGTGCTCGTAGCCTGCTGTATGACTTGTGAGTGTACCCGGAGGTACTCTCACAGAGTTTATACATTTTTATGTCATACCTTGCCTGCTTGCTGGGCAGGTACTGGCGGAATCTTACCCTCCCTTTGAAAAGTAATAGGGTTTCGTCTATGCATACATTTTGCTCGGGGGTGTACACTTCTGAAAACTTTGTATTGAAGTGGTCAAGGACAGGTCTAATTTTGAACAGACGGTCATATGCGGGGTCCTTCTGGGGTTGGCATTGTGCTTTATCACGTTGTAATGCAAACATTTAAGTATTGTTTGGAATTGATTCCGAGCCATGGTTTTACTGAAAACTGGAGTGTGGTACAAGACATCCGCACTCCAATACTGTTTAATTTCTGGTTTTTGAACAAGTCCCATATGCAGCACGAGTCCCCAAAAGATCATCATCTCTGCTACATTTACTGGGGTCTAGCGTATGGCGTTGTGGGGTTCTGGGAAATAAATTGCTCGGTGTGCAAATTTGTTTGGGTTACCATCAAATTAATAAAATCTTTAGAGAAAAAGATTTTTAAAAAATCAATTTCTGTGAACCCTGCACAGTCTATCTGAATTCCGGACCTGGCCTCAAAATCCGGAATTTGGGGCTGATAATTCTCAGGGGGTGGGGTCCATAAGGGTTCACTCTGGGGGGCTGCCTCAGCTGTTGTTCTGGGGCATCTCCTAGAGGGTCCCTCATCTGCGGATGATGATGAGGGGGTAGAGGAGTAGAGGAAAGTGGCATCCTCTTCTCCTTCAGTGGCCGACTTGGTATCAGAGGCAAGGATGGCGTATGCCTCTTCTGCCGAGTACACTCATTTGGATGATTGGGAAATTTTTATTTTATTGGGGTGTGATGGGTGAAACGTGTAAAACTTTATTTAGTGTGAGGGGTGTGTACGTAGTGTTTTCACACGTGAAGGTTTTTTTAAAAGTTTTGAAATAGAATTAAAAAAAAAAAAAAAAAAGGGGGGGATAAAAAAGGTCTTTTCTGTAAAAAAAAAAAAAAAAAAAAAAAAAAAGTATTTACTGCAGAAAAAAGGCTTTACTGCACAAAAAAAAAAAAAATGTAGTGTAAAATGAGCAGACGCGATCAGTAATGGACACTACTGATCGGTGCTCAGTGGTTGCAAAATGCACTTACGCAGATGATGCGTTCGTGCAAATTCCTAAACTGACACTAACTGAAATCTAACTACCACTACCTGCGGTTCTTTTTTCACACAAGATATGTAAAAAAAATGTGAAAAAATTCACTACAGTCCTCTGCAAACTGCACGTATGCAGATACAGTGCATTTGTGCAAAAACCTAAACTGAAATTTATCTAACTACCACTACCTGCGGTTCTTTTTTCACACAAGATATGTAAAAAAATAAAAAAAAATAAAAATGTGCAGATGCTGCTGATACAGCACACAGATCGTGTGTGCATGCAGAAACTGTAGTAAAAAAAAATTCACTACAGTCCTCTGCAAACTGCGTGTATGCAGATACATACGTTTGTGCAAAAACCTACACTGACACTAGCTGAAATATATATATATATATATATATATATATATATATATATATATATAGTGGGGAAGTTAGCTCAGTAGGGTGCAGGTTTGCGGTGTGAACAGCAGTCAGAGTCCCAGACACAGATGAAGTCCAAATGCAGGCTTGGCCTGCGTTTATTCACAAGCTCAAAATAAAAGGTAATACAGCCTTTGCTTCAGGCACAAACAAAATAAACCCTGCTTGTCCAGCACTACCTAAACATAAGACAGTTTTCCTCACTATACGTGCGTCTAGCTATAGCCACACGAATACAACATGTTATGCAGTACAGTCCACAAGTTTTTACCTTTGATAGCGTCAAAAGTATCTCCTGAGGCCAGCAGCCTTCAGCATTCCTAGCTGCACCCAGCCTTTTTCTGTCTGCACATCTTGCAGGCTTTGTGGACCTGCTAATGGTCCAGCCTCAGCACCTGTGGTGCCTGACTCCAAACCCTAAGACCTGGAGTGGAGGAAGTGGGATGGATGGCCCCACTGCCAAACCTGTCATCCATCCCAAAAAACCAGGCCCAAACACACTTTATCAAAATGTCTCCAGCAACTACTTTTGCTGGAGACCATATCGCACTTTCCTGGTTTCCCCATGTCTCCTGTTGGGAGACATGAACTTCCCTCAGTCTCACCAACATCATCATTATCAATAATAACACATTTTGCACAATGCGTGTTTTTTCCCTCCCACAAGTCCCAAAACAATGGAAAGTCTCTTCCTATGATGACTTCATGAACTAAAGTCTTCACCACGCCCACCTCATGGGTAATAGCACCACAAGAGGTGCCTATGGTGACATCAGCGGTGGGGTATTCCCGTGTGTCCCTGTGGATACACAACACCCCAATAGTCCGTCCACTGTATATCCCCGAACCGACCAAAGACCCATGCACGAGGGTGACCAGGCTTCCTGAGTCCAGCAGGGCAGACACTGAGTAACCCCCAATGATGACAGTGCACATTTGTGGTTCAGTCCCGGGCACACTCTCTGCCGCCAGAACGGAACGGGCAAAGAGAGAAACACGCCTGGAGGTATTGCAGTCCATGGGCTCGCGGTAAGGGGGCAGTTAGCCGCGATGTGCCCCCACTCACGGCACCGCCAACACTGTATGCGCCCTTGGTCTCTGTCGCCAGACCCCCGTCGTAGCCCAACTGCTGGCCCCCTTTCATGGTCACCTCTCTGTGTCGCCTGCCTCAGATCTCGAGTAACCGGAGCAGTCTTACCCGCACTTCTAGTCGTCTTGGTCTCCCTGGCATTGCCCCTGCCGGAGGAGGTCTGTAGCAGCTCCTCAGTGGCACGATACCGCTCCACCAGGTTTACCAGCTGGTCCGCATCTGTAGGTCCTGCTTGCCCAACCCAGCGCTGTATACGAGGCGACAAAGTACGGGTGAACTTGTCTAGGACGACCCTCTCAACGATCTGCGCTGGAGTGCACTTCTCTGGCTGTAGCAACTTTGACACTAGGTGGATCAGGTCATGCATCTGGGACCGTGGTGGGAGGCTTTCCAAGAAAGTCCAGGCGTGCACCCGCCCTGCACGGACCTGCATGGTTACCCCCAACCGAGCCAGGATCTCGGCCTTTAGCTTGGCGTAGTCTCGGGAGTCCAACCCACTCAGGTCAAAGTAGGCCTTTTGGGGTTCACCGGTTAGGTAAAGCGCCACGACATCCGCCCACTGGTCCACAGGCAGCATTTCACGCTCTGCAATTCTTTCAAAGACAGCAAGATACGCCTCTACGTCGTCAGTAGGTGACATCTTTTGCAGCGTGGCTTGCACTGTGGCCCTCACAGATGGTTGCACACTTTGGGTTCTTTCCGTAGTTAAAGCTTGGGGTACGGTCACGGCTCCTGCCAATTTTTCTACCAACAGTCTATTCATCTCAACTTGCTGTTGTAGCATGGCTTGGGAGGCCTCGTACTGTTGCCGACTGATCTCCTGCTGTTGCCGAGTGGCTTCTTGTTGCTGCAGACTGGCTTGGATCATCTGTTTGACCAGGTCCTCCATTGCCACCGC
>ONZH01014430.1:0-66738 GCA_900303285.1 Rhinella marina
TTCAGTCGGTAGCTCTAGGCGCAGCAGCAGTGCCATGGGTAAGCGCCAGCAGGTGGTGCTCAAACTGCTGAGCTTAGGTGACAAAAGGCACACCGCCCAAGAGCTGTTACTGGGCATCACGGCGCAGATCGATGTGTGGCTGGCACCGCTGAACCTCAAGCCAGGCATGGTTGTGTGTGACAACGGGCGTAACCTGGTGGCGGCTCTGCAACTCGGCAGACTGACACATGTGCCATGCCTGGCCCACGTGTTCAATCTAATAGTTCAGCGGTTCCTCAAGACATACCCCAATCTGTCTGATTTGCTCACCAAGGTGCGCCACATCTGTGCGCATTTCCGCAAGTCGAGCACAGATGCTGCCACTCTCAGGGCAGCACAGCGCCGCCTACAACTGACCGCTCACCGACTGTTGTGCGACGTGCCCACGAGATGGAATGATGGTGGAGGAAGATACGTCGCTTGATAGCCAGAGCACCTTCCATTCTTTTTCTCAGCACGTATCGGAGGAGGGGGATGAGGATGAGGAGGAAGAGGAGGAGAATGTCGGTGAGACAGTAGAGGGTACCAGTGCTCAGTCCTTAACTCTTGAGCGTGTATGAGCTGAAGAGGAGGACTTGGAGGAGGAGGAGGAGGAAATGGAGAGTCAGGTCAGTGAGGAGAGGGAATTCTTGCGTGTTGGGACTCTGGCGCACATGGCAGACTTCATGTTAGGCTGCATATCCCGTGACCCTAGCGTTAGAAGAATTTTTTCCAACAACGATTACTGGGTGTTCACTCTCCTGGACCCACGGTACAAGCAGAACCTTTCCACTCTCATCCCTGCAGAGGAAAGGAGTATGAGAGTGAATAGGCATCAACAGGCCCTGGTGCACAAGCTGAAACAATTCTTCCCATCTGACGCCGCTAGCGGCAGAGGGCATGGTTCTGTGGGCCAAGTAGCGGGGGAGAGGAGGCGAGCAGGCAGCTTGTCCAGCACTGGCAGGGGAATGCTCTCCAAGGCCTTTGCCAGTTTTATGTCACCCCAGCAAGACACTGTCACCTGTCCCCAGTCTAGGCAGAGTAGGGGGGAGCTGTACAGAAAGATGGTGAGGGAGTACCTAGCTGACCATACCAACGTCCGTAGCGATCACTCTGCTCCATACAACTACATACAAAGCTGGACACGTGGCCTGAACTGGCGCTGTACGCCTTGGAGGTGCTGGCCTTCCCTGCCGCTAGCGTGCTGTCAGAGCGGGTATTCAGTGCAGCTGGTGGCGTCATCACCGATAAGCGTACACGCCTGTCAACTGACAGCGCTGACAGGCTGACGCTTATTAAAATGAACAAAGCCTGGATTTCACCAGAATTCAAATCTCCTCCGGGGGAAAGAAGCTAAAGATTTAATTAACTTATGTATCCGATTCCTCTTCTCTACTCCTCCTCCTACTCCTCCTCCTACTCCTCCTCCTCCTACATATCGTCTTTGCCTAACGCTGACCCAAAAAACGCCATTTTTTAGAGGTCCAACTGGCACTCTTTTAGCACAATTTTTCAGGAGGGCCCCCTACAGGCCCTCTATTCAAACAATTTTTCCAGAGGTCCACCTACAGGCCCTCTCTCCAAAAAATTTTTCCGGAGGTCCACCTACAGGCCCTCTCTTCAAACAATTTTTCCGGATGTCCACCTACAGGCCCTCTCTTCAAACAATTTTTCCGGAGGTCCACCTACAGGCCCTCTCTTCAAACAATTTTTCCGGAGGTCCACCTACAGGCCCTCTATTCAAACAATATTTCCGGAGGTCCACCTACAGGACCTCTCTCCAAACAATTTTTCCGGAGTTCCACCTACAGGCCCTCTGTCCAAACAATTTTTCCGGAGGTCCACCTACAGGCCCTCTCTCCAAACAATTTTTCCGGAGTTCCACCTACAGGCCCTCTCTCCAAACAATTTTTCCGGAGTTCCACCTACAGGCCCTCTCTCCAAACAATTTTTCCGGAGGTCCACCTACATGCCCTCTCTCCAATTCTAGTTTCCAGTTTTATTTGCGCATACTGCATACATTTTTATTTTTGGGATAGGTGCGAAAAATAATAATAATAATTACTTGCCAATCTGTATTGCCCAACATTGGATACGGTAGCAAGTAGAAGACCAAACACATGCTGCCCACAGGGTTCCGCAAATTCCTGGTCCACCCGCAAATTCCTTGTCCACAATTTCAAGGAGGTCGAGGTTCTGTGGATAAGCAACAAGTCCTTCTGTACTGAAATCGCCGACAAAGTCTCCATCTAAGAACCTACAGACCATTGTGGAGAGAGCTGCACAGCTCGCCATCAAAGTGACAAAACCCTAAGCTAGACTGTGCAGAGAAGATAACGAATAAATATGTCTGTGGTTATTTTTGCTAAATAAAAGTTAAACAAACCCCCCAAAAAATTCATCTGTTCCTGTGCCTGATCCACCCAAGTTGAATCTGTCCCATCCTGAGAAATTCCCCCCCAAGGAGTCCCCACTGTAACTTGCTTCCCATACAACTACCTCACCCCCCGACAGCTGTGTCTCGCCATTGTCCACCACCTCCTCAGACAACACTGGTAAATCCCCACTGTCAGCACACGGAAACAGCA
Organism: Rhinella marina; assembly: GCA_900303285.1. NCBI lineage: Eukaryota > Metazoa > Chordata > Amphibia > Anura > Bufonidae > Rhinella > Rhinella marina. Next base: position 2,607 of record ONZH01014430.1, read on the forward strand.
AAAGTTCTTGCGAATTAGGGCAGAGAATGTACTGGGCTAGCACATCAGGGAAGGGGTGACTATGGGGTTCCAGGGAGTACGTGACCACATGCAATATCCATTTAAAAGTCATGCCACACTTGATATAGCTCATAATTGACAATTGTACCGGTTGATGCTAAATTTTTAATTTGGGGTCCTGCGTCGTCATTCTAACTACATCCGGCTGTTGTCACCACCACACACGCTAGCCCAGGGGGCACTCCCCTGGCTTTTCCAGCTCAACCTTCTTCCCCCCAGCCTGCCCTCCCACCTACAGGCCCTCTCTCCAGTTCCAGTTTCCAGTTTTATTTGCGCAAACTGCATACATTTTTATTTTTGGGATAGGTGTGAAAAAAAATATTACTTGCGTATCTATATTGCCCAACATTGGATACGGTAGCAAGTAGAAGACCAAACACATGCTGCCCACAGGGTTCCGCAAATTCCTGGTCCACCCGCAAATTCCTTGTCCACAATGTCAAGGAGGTCGAAGTTCTGTGGATGAGCAACAAGTCCTTCTGTACTGAAATCGCCGACAAAGTCTCCATCTAAGAACCTACAGACCATTGTGGAGAGAGCGGCACAGCTCGCCATCAAAGTGACGAATCCCTAAGCCAGACTGCGCAGAGAAGATAACTAATAAATATCTCTGTGGTTATTTTTGCTAAATAAAAGTTAAATTTTTAAGTTGGGGTCTTGCGTCGTCATTCTAACTACATCCGGCTGTTATCACCACCACACACGCTAGCCCAGGGGGCACTCCTCTGGCTCTTCCAGCGAAACCTCCTTCCCCCCAGCCTGCCACCCCACCTACAGGCCCTCTCTCCAAACAATTTACTTCTTTGTCCTATCTTTCTCTATCTCTCTACAAACTATTTTTCCGGATAGCTGCCATATACGGTATTAAACTGAGTAGTATACATAGAAGACATACCACACTTGATCTATCTCATAATTTTCGACTGTACCGGTTGATGCTAAATTTTTAATTTGGTTTCCTGCGTCGTCATTCTAACTACACTCGGCTGTTGTCACCACCACACACGCTAGCCCAGGGGGCACTCCTCTGGCTCTTCCAGCAAAACCTCCTTCCCCCCAGCCTGCCCCCCACCTACAAGCCCTCTCTCCAAACAATTTACTTCTTTGTCCTATCTTTCTCTCTCTCTTTACAAACAATTTTTCCGGATAGCTGCCATATACGGTATTAAACTGAGTAGTATACAGAGAAGACATACCACACTTGATCAATCTCATAATTTACGACTGTACCGGTTGATGCTAAATTTTTAAGTTGGGGTCCTGCGTCGTCATTCTAACTACACCCGGCTGTTGTCACCACCACACACGCTAGCCCAGGGGGCACTCCTCTGGCTCTTCCAGTGAAACCTCCTTCCCCCCAGCCTGCCCCCCACCTACAGGCCCTCTCTACAAACAATTTACCCGGATAGGGGACGTCTTAGATATTGTACAGATTTTTGTTTGGTTCTTCTTTTATTTCCCTCCTGACCTGTGATAGGCAGAGCATGGACACTTCCCCTTAGCTGCAGTGGGAAAGACACTCCCCTGGCCAGAGCAAGGTCTTTTTCCATTTTCCGTGGTCGAAAAATCCATAAAATATAAGGTCCCAAGATAGGGGACGTATACGGTATTAAACTGAGAAGAATCGATACCGCACCGGTTGATGCAACAGTTTTTCAAAATCCATTCCGGCTGTTTTCACCACCACACACGCTAGCCCAGGGGGCACTCCCCTGGCTCTTCCAGTGAAACCTCCTTTCCCCCCATCTACAGGCCCTCTCTCCAAACAATTTACCTGGGTAGGGGGACGTATTAGATATTGTACTGATTTATTTTTTAGATGCTTGGGAAGCAGCTATGCTCACCACTATACATCCAACAGCCACAGCAACTGATAAGAACAGATACTAAACTTGATTTTAGCTGCAGTGCCAGCATGAGCAGTGGTGTCACCTGCAGGCGGTGTTGGACCTTCGTTGCACCTAGTTGGGTGCTTCCCTAACATGTGATGGGTATGTGGCTCGCCTTTCTTGGTCTGGGTGAGCACAATTGCCATGAGGGTAACCACCAGGCTGTTGCCTGAGAATTTGGGGTAATGGTGGGATTAGGCAGCCTCAGAGGCATCCATGCATGCTGCCCCTGCTGTTTCCTGTCCATTTCCGTGGTGTTTCCATCATTTTCTGAGGTTTCCAGGTTTTCACCCAGCCTTCCCTAGGCAGAGCCTTGGTCCCCTGCAAAAAATGCTCGAGTCTCCCATTGACTTCAATGGGGTTCATTACTCGAAACGAGCACCCGAGCATCGGGAAAAGTTCGACTCGAATAACGAGCACCCGAGCATTTTAGTGCTCGCTCATCTCTAATATACTTTTTTATTTTGAGGAGCACTGTTTTTTGTTTTATTTTTAATTTCAAAAAATGGCATGGGGTCCCCCCTTTTTTCCTTCGCCAGCCAGATACAACCAGCAGTGGAAGCCTGGCACTACCAGGGTGGGAAGGGACACGGTCATTGGCCCTTACCAGCCTAATGGTACCAGCCTGCAGCCGCCCCAGAGCCAGACCCTCAATTTAGAAGGTCCGGTCCTGCAGGTACCTGGCTCTTCCCGGCACCCCTGGTGGTGGTGGGTGCCGAGGTAATAGATGTTGGGGTTAGTGCTGGCCTGCCATACCGGCAAGCACTAAGCCCAGTATTAGTAATCAGGGCCGCAATTACTAAAACTGTAGTATTGTAAAAAAAAATACACACACACAAGTATAAAACATTTTATTGAAATAAACACTCCCCCAGACCCCTGTTTGACCATTTTATTAAAAAAAAAAAAAAGCTGGTCCGACGTAGTCCACCTAATCCGACATAGTCCTCTGCATTCACGACCCTGAAAAATAGAAAACAAACGCACAAACACAGACTACTTACCTCTTCCTGCACTGGGATAATACACACAGCGATGTCACCATACAGGGATAATACACACAGCGATGTCACTGTAGAGACATAATAAACACAGCGATGTCACAGTACCGGGATAATAAACACAGTGATATCACAGTACAGAGATAATAACCACAGTGATGTCACTGTACAGACATAATAAACACAGTGATGTCACAGTACAGGGATAACAAACACAGTGATGTCACAGTACAGAGATAATAAACACAGTGATGTCACAGTACAGAGATAATAAACACAGTGATGTCACATTACAGAGATAATAAACACAGTGATGTCACAGTACAGAGATAATAAACACAGTGATGTCACAGTACAGGGATAATAAACACAGTGATGTCACTGTACAGAGATAATAAACACAGTGATGTCACTGTACAGGAATAATAAACCTCAGATCAACACATTGTGCCCCCATCAGACCTCAGATCAGCATCTTGTGCCCCCATCAGACCTCAGGTCAGCGTCTTGTGCCCCCATCAGCCCTTAGATCAGCGTCTTGTGCCCCCATCAGACCTCAGATCAACATAATGTGCCTCCATGTGCCCCCATCAGACCTCAGGTCAGCGTCTTGTGCTGCGTCAGGTCATAGTGCGCGCCGGCAGGGAAGACAGTGGAGCACGGAACCTGATGGCAGCGGCAGCGCAGAACAGGTAAGTATGCTTTTTTTAAAGTGGCTGGGTGGGCTGATCTGAGGTCTGAGGGGGGCGCGGGGCCCCCCATGAAATCATTGGAGCCGGGGCCTGGAGCAGTAGCTCCAGATGTTCCAATTATAGAAAAGCTCAGAGGTTATACCTGCAGCAAAACAGGTTTCAAGTTTTTTCAAATTACCTTAACACGTTGCCGACCTAGGACATGAATGCTCGTCCTAATATGGCGTTACTTAACGCCCTAGGACGAGCATTCTCGTCCTAGGGTTAACGTGCTGCTGGCTGCCCGCTGCCGCAATCTACAGCAGGGGCCCGGCTGATACTAACAGCCGGGCCTCTGCTGTATCCGCCAGCACCGGTGATTACACCGATGCCGGCGGATTAACCCCTTGTATGCCGCGGTCACGCTGACCGCGGTTTACAAGGTAATTGCGGCAGTTTTTAAAGCCATCGGGTCCCCGTGAGGCAGTGGGGGGGGGGGCCCGATGGCTGAGATGGAAGCCCCGATGCCTTGCCCAGAGGCATCGGGACTCCCATCTACGGAAGCCCAGGAGACCCAGCCACAGCGCTGGGTCTCCTAGGCAACGGTCAGCGTCTCACAGTGTGAGACGCTGACAGTTGAATGCAGCACAATACAGATGTATTGTGCTGCATTCAATCAGGGATCAGACCCTGAAATGTTAAAGTCCCTTACTGGGACATAAGTGAAATGTAAAAAAAAAAAGTTAAATAAAAGTGTTTTAACAAAAAAAATAAAAGAAAAAAAAATAATAAAGTTTAAAAAAAAAAAAAAGCCCCTTCCCCATAAAGAAACACATAAAAATAGAAAAAAAAATATATATATACATATTAGGTATCGCCACGTCCGTAAAAACCTGCTTTATTAAAATATCACATGATCCAGCCCACCCGGTCAACACCGTAAAAAATAAAAAATAAAAATTGTCTAAAAAAAGTCATTTTTGGTCACATTTCATCACAAAAAATGTAATACCATGCGATCAAAAAAGCGTATGCCCCCAAAAATAGTGCCAATCTAATCGTCATCTCATCCCGCAAAAAATGAGCCCCTACCTGAGACAATCGCCCAAAAAATAAAAAAAACTACAGCTCTCTGACTATGGAGACACTGAAACATGATTTTTTTTGTTGCAAAAAGGATATTATTGTGTAAAACTTAAATAAATAAAAATAAGTATACATGTTAGGTATCGCCACGTCCATAACAACCTGCTCTACAAAAATATAGCATGATCTCTCCCCTCAGGTGAACACTGTAAAAAATAAAAAATAAAAACTGTCTAAAAAAAAGCCATTTTGTGTCACATTTCATCATAAAAATTGTAATACCAAGCGTTCAAAAAAGCGGATGCCCCCAAAAATAGTGCCAATCTAATCGTCATCTCATCCCGCAAAAAATGAGCCCCTACCTGAGACAATCGCCCAAAAAATAAAAAAACTGTAGCTCTCTGACTATGGAGACACTGAAACATGATTTTTTTTTGTTGCAAAAAGGATATTATTGTGTAAAACTTAAATAAATAAAAATAAGTATACATGTTAGGTATCGCCACGTCCGTAACAACCTGCTCTACAAAAATATAGCATGATCTCTCCCCTCAGGTGAACACTGTAAAAAATAAAAAATAAAAACTGTCTAAAAAAAGCCATTTTTTGTCACATTTCATCATAAAAAATGTAATACCAAGCGATCAAAAAAGCGTATGCCCCCAAAAATAGTACCAATCTAATCGTCATCTCATCCCGCAAAAAATTAGCCCCTACCTGAGACAACGCCCAAAAAATAAAAAAAACTACAGCTCTCTGACTATGGAGACACTAAAATGTGATTTTATTTTATTTTTTGTGCTATTAGATATTGACGCGTCCGTAACGACCTGCTCTATAAAAATATAACACGATCTAACCTGCCAGATGAATGTTATAAATAACAAAAAATAAAAACAATGCCAAAACTGCTAGTTTTTGTTACCTTGCCTCACAAAAAGTGTAATATAGAGCTACCAAAAATCATATGTACCCTAAAATAGCACTAACAAAACTGCCAACTTATCCTGTAGTTTCCAAAATGGGGTCAGTTTTTTGGAGTTTCCTACTCTAGGGGTGCATCAAATGTGATATGGCAACTTAAACTTTTTTCAGTGAAATCTGCCCTGGCGTTCCTTTCCTTCTGCGCCCTGCCGTGTGCCTGTACAGCAGTTTACGATGACAAATGGGGCATTTCTGTAAACTACAGAATCAGGGTAATAATTACTGAGTTTTGTTTGGCAGTTAACCCTTGCTTTATTCTCAGAATAAAATGATTCATATGGAAAATCTGTCAAAAAAGTGAAATTCTGAAATTGTGGCTACATTTTCCATTCTTGTGGAACACCTAAAGGGTTAAAAACGTTTGTAAAATCAGTTTTGAATACCTTGAGGGGTGTAGTTTCTAAAATGGGGTTATTTTTGGGTGGTTTCTATGATGGAAGCCTCACAAAGTGACTTCAAACCTGAACTGGTCCTTAAAAAGTGGGTTTTGGAAATTTTGTGAAAAATTTCAAGATTTGCTTCTAAATTTCTAAGCCTTCTAACGTCCCAAAAAAATAAAATGTAATTTTCAAAGTGATCCAAACCTGAAGTAGACACATGGGGAATGTAAAGTCACAACTATTTTTGGAGGCATTACTATGTATTTTAAAAGTAGAGAAATTGTCATTTGGAAATTTGGAAATTTTTCTAAATTTTTGGTAAATTTGGTATTTTTTTTATAAATAAGAATGAAATATTTTGACTCAAATTTACCAATGTCATGAAGTACAATATGTGACGAGAAAACAATCTCAGAATGGCCTGGATAAGTAAAAGCGTTCTAAAGTTATCACCACATAAAGTGAGACATGTCAGATTTGCTAAAAATGGCCTAGTACTTAAGGTGAAAAATGGCTGGGTCCTTAAGGGGTTAACCAGTTCAACCACTTGTAACTTGAATCAAGTGATATATCTACAAGAACAAAAATGAGAATTTTTATATGATGACATAATAAAGACAAGTATAGGCAGTTCCCTAGAAAACATAAATATACTCAAACTACGTAATCACTGCAAAATAAAAAAAAAAACAAAATCAAAGAACAGGAATGTCACATTCCTTGTGCCAATCCTAGGGGTATTTTATTTAACCCCTAAACACAACATCATTTCTTATAGATGAACATTGTCAGGGTTTGTCCTTTGAGAATACACTGTGTCTCCTGAAGTGTCCTGCTGTTTATCCTACAGAGCAATTACATTAAGTCTGGATCTCTGGTGCACATTTTTTTAAATGCCTCACCAAATCTAACACAATTAAAGACAATTAAAAACAGCTGGTCATAGGAGACATGAACATAGAGCCTCCTTCATAGCTGAAGTGCAACTCAGTCTTAGTATCAATTTAATGATATGAATACATTAAGGCTACTGTATGACAGAACTGGTATGAAGGCAATACTAGATATCTTAATTTTACTTTATATTGTAATGATTATTAATGTAATTGTAATGATTAGGTTTCTTCCCAAAGAGAAAGAAAACTGTCCCTACAGTTCACCCTAGTGGAAGTAGCTACTAGTGTTGAGTGAATCGAAGCATCCGAAGAGGAATTCGATCCAAAGATTAGGAAAAAATTGATTAGCCACGAAGCCGAATTTTCTTGCTCTTCGTGGTAACAAATTGGATTTTTTTCTAAAATGGCTGCTGACATCACAGATAGCCTTGCCCTGTGATGTCACAGCCCTATAAAAAGCCTTATCCTGTGCTCTTTCCACCATTTCACTGGGAGTTGAGCTTAGGGAGAGACATGGCAAGCGCTTAATTGCTAGGGACAGGGTTGCAGAAAGCTATTAATTGTAGAATATTTTATAGGGAGAGTACAGGGACAGTGTAAGGAGATCGTAGGGAGATTTTTTAGACACTGTAGGGAGAACATAGGGAGAGCATAGGGAGACAGCGGGGACAGTGTGAGTATCATCTCCGTTTGCATCTTTTTCACCCTGTTCCATTCACCATATTCAACCCATCTGGTGTTAACTGTAACACATGTTTAAAGTAAAATACCATCTAGTTCATAGTATATATTTGTAAAGTTTTTGATTTTACACTTGAAATATGCAAATCATTATTTTTTTTTAAAGGGATTCATGTCTACAGTGTTAAAAATATGTTTTGTTCTTTCAGTTTTTTTTTCCATTTGACAGAACCGAGGCATTTAAAATATTAATGTGTATAATTTTATATCTATTTTTAGTTGGTTTTTGAAAGTTCTTCAATGTTTGTATAGTTTTCAGAGCATAGAGTAAAGGGCCCATTTTTGTTTTTGCATTTTCCTTTTTTCATCCCAATGTTCTAATAGCAATAACTATTTTTAATTTTCCATTCATATAGCCAGGGGGGCGAGTTGTACTATTTACCGTTCAACTTACCATGTCTTTTATTAGAAAATGGGGAACAATTCTTTGTGGAGTTAAATTGAAATAAAAAGGGGAAAATAGTGTTCACTGTGCACTGAAAATATCATAACATCCTTATTTCTGTGGAACACTACGAATGCAACAATATCAAACTTGAATTTTCTGTGATCTACTACTTTTTAGAAAATAAAAATCTTTGAAAAAAAAATCAAATTTTTCTCTCTACAACCATTTATGACAGCCATAAATTTTTTATATTTGGGTCTACAGAGCTATATGAGTGCTTGTTTTATGTGGGACAAAAATTAGATTGCATTGGTACCATTTGTTGTGGTACAGATTACATTTTTATTAATATTTTCAGTGTTCAGACATTTTTGAACGAGGCAATATCTAATATGTATATATAGCAAAATAGAATGAAAATATACATATTATATACATATATATATATATATATATATATATATATATATATATATATACACACACACACACCTTCTCATTCAAAGAGTTTTCTGTATTTTCATGACTATGAAAATTGTAGATTCACACTGAAGGCATCAAAACTATGAAGTAACACATGTGGAATTATATACTTAACAAAAAAGTGTGAAACAACTGAAAATATGTCTTATATTCTAGTAGCCACGTTTTGCTTTGATTACTGCTTTGCACACTCTTGGAATTCTCTTGATGAGCTTCAAGAGGTAGTCACCTAAAATGGTATTCCAACAGTCTTGAAGGAGTTCCCAGAGATGCTAAGCACTTGTTGGCCCTTTTGCCTTCACTCTGCGGTCCAGCTCACCCCAAACCATCTTGATTGGGTTCAGGTGTGGTGACTGTGGAGGCCAGGTCATCTGGCGTAGCACCCCATCACTCTCCTTCTTGGTCAAATAGCCCTTACTCAGCCTAGAGGTGTGTTTGGGGTCATTGTCCTGTTGATAAATAAATGATGGTCCAACTAAACGCAAAACGGATGGAATAGCATGCCGCTGCAAGATGCTGTGGAAGCCATGCTGGTTCAGTATGCCTACAATTTTGAATAAATCCCTTCACCTTTTCTGCATCGCACAAAGACACGGTGGTTGGAACCAAAGATCTCAAATTTGGACTCATCAGACCAAAGCACAGATTCCCACCGGTCTAATGTCCATTCCTTGTGTTCTTTAGCCCAAGCAAGTCTCTTCTGCTTGTTGCCTGTTCTTAGCAGTGGTTTCCTAGCAGCTATTTTACCATGAAGGCCTGCTGTACACAGTCTTCTCTTAACAGTTGTTGTAGAGATGTGTCTGCTGCTAGAACTCTGTGTGGCATTGACCTGGTCTCTAATCTGAGCTGCTGTTAACCTGCAATTTCTGAGGCTGGTGACTTGGATGAACTTATCCTCCACAGCAAAGGTGACTCTTGGTCTTCCTTTCCTGGGGCGGTCCTCATGTGAGCCAGTTTCTTTGTAGCGCTTGATGGTTTTTTGCGACTGCACTTGGGGACACTTTCAAAGTTTTCCCAATTTTTCGGACTGACTGACCTTCATTTCTTAAAGGAATTTACTTAGCTGCTTTTTTCTTGCCATAATACAAATTCTAACAGTCTATTCAGTAGGACTATCAGTTGTGTATCCACCTGACTTCTGCCCAACACAACTCATGGTCACAACCCCATTTATAAGGCAAGAAATCCCACTTATTAAACCTGACAGGGCACACCTGTGAAGTGAAAACCATTTCAGGTGACTACCTCTTGAAGGTCATCAAGAGAATGCCAAGAGTGTGCAAAGCAGTAATCAAAGCAAAAGGTGGCTACTTTGAAGAACCTAGAATATAAGACATATTTACAGTTGTTTCACACTTTTTTGTTAAGTATATAATTCCACATGTGTTAATTCATAGTTTTGATTTTTACCTTCATTTTTTCAATCCCCATTGGCTGTGGAGTGGGAGGGGGCGTGACCTGACCGAGTCAGGGGCGTGACTTAGCGAGACCTGGGGCAGGGGTTTTAAGTCCTTCTTTTAAGGGTGGCCTGAATTACAGGTCGATGCCATGGTAATTTGAGGATAATGAGGAGACACAATGGATAGCAGTGGAAGAAAACATCTTTTTTCTACTGAACGGTCGTAGTCTAATATTAGTCTATTTCATCTAATGTTTCTGTGTGTCGTTGCAGAGAGAAAGTCAATGCAGCTAACATAAGTTGATTTTTACCTTCATTTTTTCATTCCCCATTGGCTGCGGAGTGGGAGGGGGCGTGAGCTGACCGGGGGCGTGGTTTAGCGGGTCCTTTGAGGGTGTTGCTTTTAAGTCCTTCTTTTGAGGGTGGCCTGAATTACAGGTTGATACCATGGTAATTTATGAGGACACGCAATGGGTAGCAGTGGAAGAAAACATCTTTTATTACTATTGAACGGTCGTAGTCTAAAATTAGTTCATTTCATCTAATGTTTCTGTGTGTCGTTGCAGAGAGAAATTTACCCTCCCACCCCTGCAGCTGAAAGAAGTTGATTTTTACCTTCATTATTGCAATCCCTATTGGCTGCGGAGTGGGAGGGGGGGTGGCCTGACAGAGTATATATATATATATATATATATATATATATATATATATATATATATCTTAATAATATAAAAATGAATTTCTGTCTGTCTGTCTGTTCTCTATGCGCGACCAAACTACTGGACCGATTTTCACCAAATTCGGCACACAGGTACATCAGGTGTCCGGGAAGGTTTTAGACCAGGTCTCATCTCTCTAGGACGTACCGTTCCCGAGATATTCCCAAAATATGATCTCCATTAGCCAACATTACAACTGGGAGCTTTGGTTTTAAACTCCAACTGCCATTCTCTGCAAAGCCACACAGGGAGGGCAGGTTTCCATAACAACCAGGTAATTATCAGCAGCTGAGGATCTCATCCATTTCTATTCACTGACACTGTTAAAGGTAGTCCGGTTACCATAAATATAACTTATGTTTTTTTCTATTACTACAGTTCAGTAGTAATAAAAGATGTTTTCCTCCACTGCTGCCTATTGCGTGGGCTCATAAATAAGCATGGTATTGACCTTTAATTCAGGCCACCCTAAAAGAAGTACTTAAAACCCCCGCCCCAGGTCTCACTAAGCCACACCCCCAACTCTGTCAGGTCACACCCCCTTTCACTCCGCAGCCAACAGAGATTGAAAAAATAAAGGTAAAAATCAACTTCTGTCAGCTGCAGGGATGGGTGGGAGGTTGACTTTCTTTCTGCAACAACACACACAAACATTAAATAAAATAGATTAAATCCACCCATGCGAAGCGTCTTGCTAATCCACGTCCCCGACTCTCCGACTGTCAGGTCACGCCCCCTCCCACTCCGCAGCCAACTGGAATTGAAAAAATGAAGGTAAAAATAAACTTCTGTTTGCTGCAGGGGTGGGAGGGTGAATTTCTCTCTGCAACGACACACAAAAATTTTAGATGAAATAGACTAATTATAGACTACAACCGTTCGAAGCCTTTTGCTAAGCCACGCCCCGTCTCTGTCAGGCCACGCCCCCTCTCACTCCGCAGCCATTGAGGATTGAAAAATTGAAGGTAAAAATCAACTTCTGTCAGCTGCAGGGGTGGGAGGCAGGATGACTTTCTCTCTGCAACGACACACAGAAACATTAAATGAAATAGATTAAATATACCCGTGCAAAGCGATGTTTTCTTTAATTGCTACCCACTGTGTTTCCTCATACATTACCTTGGCATTGACCTTTAATTCAGGCCACCCTGAAAAGAAGGACTTAAAAGCACCCCCCCTTCCCTCAAGGTCCCGCTAAACCACGCCCACGACCCCGTCAGGTCCCGCCCCGTCACACTCCACAGCCAATGGGGATTGAAAAAATGAAGGTAAAAATCAACTTCTGTCAGCTGCATTGACTTTCTGTCTGCAATGACACACAGAAACATTAAATGAAATAGATGAAATATACCCAGGCAAAACCGGGTCCTTCTGCTAGTATATATATGTAAAATTGTGAAAGGGGGTGATTTAAACTTTATTTATTTTACTTTTACAGTGAAAACTTTTAAACCCCTTAGGGGGTTAGAACCTGGGATCTTTTGATCAGTTGACCGATTCACCCTAATCACCATTCCCTGTCATTGTGGCTGGGTGTCTGCTATATAATACAGCCGGCACCATCCGCTTATGAAGCGTGCTTAATGCAGCAGCCCTTTCGATACATTCCCTCAGCCACCATGACGTATAGTATAACTGATTGATAGAGATTTGTGTCAAATTAATTAGTAACAAATCAAATTACTTGTTGAAGTTCGTCGAATCGGCCAAATCTAATTGAAAAAAAAAAAACAAACTTGGCTCATCACTAGTAGCTTCCTATGGATATATGCCAAACCAAGAACCTTTTCAAAAAGGAAATCCATCTGCAGACATTTTTTGGGGGGCGAGAATAGGGGTTGCCCATTGTCAGTAAAGAGTAGGGTGCTAGGTTAAAAGAGAGATAATCTTCATAACCTTTTTCCCAGGAAGCATTGTCTGACCTATAAGACCTATACAGTTCTAAAACTCTTTACAAGGAGAAAGAGTGCTCCCTGAGACTTGTATTAGATGAACACATCTTGATACTTAAGACTCTACGCTGGTGAAGCATGGGGCAGATCATCGCTAACAGGAGTTCATAGGAACATTTGTTAGCGATGATCTGCCTGTGTAAAGGTGCCACAGATTACCTGATGAATGAGTGAGATGCTCTTTCATTGGGTAATAAGATCATTCATGTATACACCTAAACCAATGCTTGCCAGCAGCAGATCATTTCATCTAAACAGCACTCTGCTGCTGGCAAACAGTGAGTCTGTATGGGGAGGAGTAATGGAATTAGCTATCGTTCCTCCCCATACTATGGAGGAGATCACAACATGTAAATGCCAAGGTCTCCTCCACTGACAAGCAGGGTATTGCCAGGAAAAAATGCTTCCTTCCTGACAATCATCTGCTCAGTTGAACAGTGTAAAGGGACCTTTAGTAATTGAAAAACATTGTCAGTCACTGATTAACCTGGACACCTCTTCACAATGCTCAAAAGCAATACAACCCATTGAGATGGCTACAGGCTCTACATATGTAGCTCAATTTTCTTTTAAAAAAATAATAAAATATAAATTAGAGCTATAAAATTAGAGCTATTGTAATCATTCACTCCCATACAGTGCCTTGCGAAAGTATTCGGCCCCCTGGAACTTTTCAACCTTTTGCCACATTTCAGGCTTCAAACAAAAAGATATAACATTTTAAATTTTTGGTGAAGAATCAACAACAAGTGGGTCACAATTGTGAAGTGGAACGAAATTTATTGGATCAGTTAAACTTTTTTTTGTAATAATAAAACTGAAAAGTTGGGCATGCAAAATTATTCGGCCCGTTTACTTTCAGTTTAGAAAACTCACTCCAGAAGTTCACTGAGGATCTCTGAATGATCCAATGTTGTCCTAAATGACTGATGAAGATAAATAGAATCCACCTGTGTGTAATCAAGTCTCCGTATAAATGCACCTGCTCTGTGATAGTCTCAGGGTTCTGTTTAAAGGGGTTGTCTCATCTTGCCTAATGGGGGCATATCGCTAGGATATGCCCCCATTGTCTTATAGGTGCGGGTACCACCGTTGGGACCCGCACCTATATCGAGAACGGGGCCCCGCAAGGTGGTGGCTGGAGGACTCCGGTCCGGCCACCACCAAGCCGGCTCCCCATAGAAATGAATGGGAGCGCACCGCGCTTGCGCGGCCACCGCTCCTATTCATTTCTATGGAGCCGACGGAAATAGCCGAGCCAGCGCTCGGCTATCTTCGCCGGCCACATTGAAAATGAATGGAGGCGGCTGCGCATGCGCAGTGCGCCCCCGTTCGCTTTCGGGGCCCCGTTCTCGATATAGGTGTGGGTCCCAGCGGTGGGACCCGCACCTATAAGACAATGGGGGCATATCCTAGCGATATGCCCCCATTAGGCAAGATGAGACAACCCCTTTAAAGCACAGAGAGCATCATGAAGACCAAGGAACACACCAGGCAGGTCCGTGATACTGTTGTGGAGAAGTTTAAAGCCGGATTTCGATACCAAAAGATTTCCCAAGCTTTAAACATCCCAAGGAGCACTGTGCAAGCGATCATATTGAAATGGAAGGAGTATCAGACAACTGAAAATCTACCAAGACCCGGCCGTCCCTCTAAACTTTCATCTCAAACAAGAAGAAGACTGATCAGAGATGCAACCAAGAGGCCCATGATCACTCTGGATGAACTGCAGAGATCTACAGCTGAGGTGGGAGAGTCTGTCCATAGGACAACAATCAGTCCAACACTTCACAAATCTGGCCTTTATGGAAGAGTGGCAAGAAGAAAGCCATTTCTCAAAGATATCCATAAAAAGTCTTGTTTACAGTTTGCCACAAGCCACCTGGGAGATACACCAAACATGTAGAAGAAGGTGCTCTGGTCAGATGAAACCAAAATCCAACTTTTTGGAAACAATGCAAAACGATATGTTTGGCGTAAAAGCAACACAGCTCATCACCCTGAACACACCATCCCCACTGTCAAACATGGTGGTGGCAGCATCATGGTTTGGGCCTGCTTTTCATCAGCAGGGACAGGGAAAATGGTTAAAATTGATGGGAAGATGGATGGAGCCAAATTCAGGACCATTCTGGATGAAAACCTTTTGGAGTCTGCAAAAGACCTGAGACTAGCACGGACATTTATCTTCCAACAAGACAATGATCCCAAACATAAAGCAAAATCTACAATGGAATGGTTCAAAAATAAACGTATCCAGGTCTTAGAATGGCCAAGTCAATGTCCAGACCTAAATCAAATTGAGAATATGTGGAAAGAGCTGAAAACTGCTGTTCACAAACGCTCTCTATCCAACCTCAAAGAGCTCGAGCTGTTTTGCAAGGAAGAATGGGCAAGAATTTCAGTCTCTAGATGTGCAAAACTGATAGAGACATACCCCAAGCGACTTGCAGCTGTAATCGCAGCAAAAGGTGGCGCAACAAAGTATTAATGCAAGGGGGCCAAATAATTTTGCACGCCCCACTTTTCAGTTTTATTATTATAAAAAGGTTTAAATGATCCAATAAATTTTGTTCCACTTCACAATTGTGACCCACTTGTTGTTGATTCTTCACCAAAAATGTTAAATGTTATATCTTTTTGTTTGAAGCCTGAAATGTGGCAAAAGGTTGAAAAGTTCCAGGGGGCCGAATACTTTCGCAAGGCACTGTATAAGGGATGTCCGCAACATATCCCTGTTTACACATGGTGATGGGTAATGGTGATTATAATTTCCACATTAAAAAATTACTCAAGAAATGAGTGTTTTGCTAGTTTTTGATTGATTGACAGCAGATTTACAAGTGGTAATTTTCCCGATAATCTTCTCAATGGGCCTTAACTGTGATTCCCTGGGTCCGTGCCCACTGGCATCTCCCATCTCCTGGAGGACACTTCTACCAAAGTACTCACCACCTCACAGTTCCATCATTCTGTGTGCTGCCTGCGTTCACCCTCAACTACTTCCTGGAGCTTGCTCCATTAGGGCATGTGCACACCCTCTTCCTGGTTCTTAAAGGATCAGCACACACACTGACTAATCTGCCTATTTTCAATGGCAGCATTTCATTGGGCATATAAGGACTTGCTAAAGGTGATGGCTTTGTTGCCCCTGCAGAAAAGTCCAGGTCCCAGTACTGGGATGAAGGCGAGGGGGGCGGGGGTGGGAGGCAGGGTATCACCTTGACAATTTTCTAACAATGTTTGGCCAGATTTTTTTTTATATTTTCTATGTAAATATCACCTGCAACCAACTGTCCCTCTACTACAGAGGCCAGGCTCCAGTTTTCCCTCCTAATGTAGCTCCTTGGCTCCAGTTATCCCTCCACTTCAGTATCCTGACCCCCCTCAGGGTAACCCATGCAAGGATATGACATTGGCTAGTGCCAGGACCTTGCCTGCACCGTTGCACAGAAGATTCTACTGCTGGCATCAGCACCACAACATACTAGCATTCAAATTTGATTTTTTTAATGCATACTCATGCTGTTTCTGCCTGATTTGGCACTCCAGTACCTAGAGCAAAACACAGACCTACCTCTGTGATTATTACTTTATTTCACATATGTCCAGTTTTAAAAACAAACATTGTTATAAATGGTAAGTTTCACTTATATTAGCTGCTAACTTTATAGTAAAGTAATTCTCTGGACAATTTTCTAGCTTTGGAAGAATTCTTTGAAATACAGCAGAGGAGCAAACTTTCCTACGAAGATTAGTTCCCAATAATCTGTTCATGTAAAGGTGCCGTAAATCACCCGATGAATGAGCAAAACCTTTGTTCATTGTGCAACCAAAGTGGTGAGCAGATGTAATTACATCTTCATTTCAATGAGATGGCTCCTGAGTTGTATTTACGCCTGCATACCGCTGCAGTTTAAACAGCTGATCAGCGTTGGACCCCCGCCGATCTGTTATGTCATGTGTATGGGGCTTTCCTACTCTCTACTGATGGTCGATGTGAAGTGAGATGAGGTTGGACATACCTCTGGACTGTTATAGACTCTTTCCTATTTTGCATAGGAAAATCAATTGTCAATCATCGCCCAGAGGAGGGGCAGCATGGTGAATCGGTCTCTTCTCACTCGCAGCACTGGCAAGCATGGTGGGCATTAGCAGGTCAGTACTTTAAGGGACCCATTGGACCACATGATTTAACGATGTTGTTGGATGGATTGGATGAAGATGCCCCATTATCAGTGGCACATCTCCCTGTGTAGTTAGAGATGTGCTGCTGAAAATCAACAGAACTAAATGAGGTAGGAATAACTGTGTTTAGCAATTGTTCCCACTGCATTCAGTTTGCATAGTCCTGGGTATTCAGGCCTTGGCAGACAGGCGCTGGTGGATGTGTTATCATCCATTGGCACTTCCACTGCCCGAACATCAGACAGCGTAATACAGGCTTAAAGCTACTGAATTCAGTCACAAGTGTGACAGACCGCTGAAATCAGCTGGTCTGTCAGTACACTATGGGGGAGGGGAACTTATCATCTCCCTTGCACCAAAAAAGTGGCTTTTAAAAGTCACAAGCTGTGTGTTTGCAACTTTTTAAATGCCACTTATTGAAAAAAAGTCACAGCAGAGACAGATTTATCTTCAATTATGCCAGTTTTCTGGTGCAAATGAAGCCAGAAATCTACAGCCGCTCAGAGCTGTTATATATTTTTTATATAGGCATACGTATTGGATACGAGCAGTGTATAATGTCCAGCTAGCAAAGGAGGTAATCACAATACATTAGTAAGTGCCTAGTTAATAATACTCCGTCTACATGATAAATGCCATTTTTCTGAATTGAGAGAACCCCTTTAAATATGGGACTTCTAAACCATACCACCCTTGTCAGACTAAGCATCTGACTTTAGAAACCAGTGTGATCCAAACCATCTCAAAAACACTCATCTCAAAATCATTAACTCTTTTGTCAAATGCCCCAGCTGTCCAATCGCATTCAGGGTCTAAGCTCCTTTAGCTTTATTGACAGTCATTTCTACAGGCTCTACGCTCACACTCTAGGCAGTTTCCTACATCAAAATGCATAAATAACAGCACACCAGAAGTCAAATACACTGCTTATAACCTGACGTAGAAGATAACC
Organism: Rhinella marina; assembly: GCA_900303285.1. Classification (NCBI taxonomy): domain Eukaryota; kingdom Metazoa; phylum Chordata; class Amphibia; order Anura; family Bufonidae; genus Rhinella; species Rhinella marina. The sequence continues at coordinate 20,396 of ONZH01014430.1, forward strand.
AATCAATAAATCACTACCTCATGCATCATTCTATATTAACTGTTATTTCAATTGCTTCTATTGTGCAACGTTGCTATCAGCTAATTGCATTATTTATCTTATCAACTTTCCCTTGAATAGGTTCCCAGCTGATCTGCAGCAAACAGCGCTCCACATTGTCTGGAATAGAAGAAAAAAATAATAATGCTGGCGAATGAAAACCAGGTTGATAAGATTTATATATATTTTTTTCCTATCCAAATAGCTTTATCTAGACAGGATATTATCACACCTCTAAGGAAATGTGAAGGCAAAGTGAGGAAAATCCTTGTGTAGTACTCTTAGAACTAATGTCACATGCAAGGCAAGGACATCACAAGGAGGAGTCAGATTACTGTAAGAATGGGCAGTGCAGTGTGCAGGCAGAGTAAGTGCTAGATGAGACAGGGGATTGGAAGCGGGGTAAGACTGTGCAGCACAACACTCATCCTAAACACAAGGAGCACTCATCATCCCTGTAGCAGTGCTGGGTTCATTTCCACCTACTGAGGAATGAGATCTCCCTGCTTCACATGACAGGCTTGTTGTGCTGGAGTTAATGCAGAATACACAGCATCAGGATTGTGATTGGAATGAGAAACATTATGTATTTCGGTAAGTGCCTTATCCTGCTTTAACTTGTCATGCAAAGCAGCTGTTTTGACACATGCATATTATGTTCTTTGCTTCCAGTGCAGTTCTAAGGCTTATCTTCCTTCTCCGGTATCTCCTAAAGCATGCATTGATCTGCAGTGATTTCACTTAGCAGTCTCAATGACTATCTCAGTAAACTTAGGCTACGTTTTCTTTAACCCTGACTTGGAAACAAAAAGTTGTCACCCTCCAATGTGTCATTTGTTAATTGCCTTATGCTCCTTCATTGTGTTGCAGAGGAGCTGAGTTCCTTGATGAACTGGTTACAGGCACAATCATGAAATACATTACTTGTTCTCTGCTTTTTAGGTAATGTGCTTGAAAGCAGTTTGATTTCATGTTAGTTCAGGAATAGCTTAACAGAATGGAAGCGTACCTGCCTGCAGACAACATGCTGTCATTTTCTGCTGCCAGATATGAGCTGCATCCTAGCACGACAATACTCAACACTGTAAGATGCCATTTAATACTACATACTTACAAAAGACCCCAAGCAGGTTCTGGCTATCATTCAATGTGTGTTTCAAGTGTCCCTAACCATTGAATGTAATCTTATTTGAACTTGTTCTTCTAATATTACCCCTCCATAGGACTTTGATGTTGAAAAAAATTTGGCTTTCTATGAAAAAACAGAACTTTTATTATTTGAAACATGGTCATGTTTTCGCTCAATAAGCAACATATGGTGAACAGTGATGTATTTTTTTGGAGCAAACGTGAACAAAAAAAAAAAAAAGAATAGAATACAGCTGCTTGGAACAGTAACGGATGAATTATATTAATTACCATAGATAAAGTCAATGCAAAACTTAGTTTCTAACATCAACGTGTAGCATGGGAATGGGATCTATGTCTTCACAGTGTGGTCTACAAGATAATCCTAATCTACAAAATATTGCTGGGAAGGTTAATGACACATTCTTACATAAAATGCTATGGGAATGCTTGTAGTTCCAGGTTAGTCTTACATATACTATACTTTTTTAATGTAGGTACCTAAGGTGTTGCATATGTGTATATCTCATTACCACGTTCATGGATAAGTTCTGCTCTATTTATTTATTTATTTATTTAGTAATTAGAATTATGAAATATGTTATATGTGGATAAATATGAGGCATGTTCCATCATTTTTAAGCATTTGCTCTATTTCAATTTAATAAGTTACCCCTTTGGGTCATATAACTCCTATGGATGCATAATATAGCTAATAGATTAAGCAGAGATCATTCACTTTGAAAAGCGAGCATGAGTCAATGGAGCCTTGCAGTGTCACACTTAACAATACCACTATATTTCAGGCACTTTGAGCGTATATATCGTCTAATTCAACAGCTGTAGCAATAGGCATACAGCATACAACACTGAGAGGAATAATCAATCCCATCTTTTCAATCAATCCCAAGAAAACGTGATGTTCCTGCATGGTACATTGTGCAGAATGTTACAGATGCTTTACATGTTGCCATGTGCTTTACAAGTGAAGGCTAATAACTGAGCTTTAATTCCAATTTCTTAAGACTGGACCATGTGTTACTGAAGAAAGCAAGAACAATAGTCAACATGGGGGCTGTGATTTTTTTTTCTATTGAAAACACATAGCATCGGAAGGTATAGAGAAAGACTTGGAAATATGATTATGATGGAATTTTGTTAATAGCCCTCTAGATGTTCAGTCACTGAAGGGCAAATGAAGGGTGGATTGTAACATTCACACCCTGCTGTTTGAGCCCATTGCATAAAGATCCATCATGGAGTATATATCTTCTAATTGTCAGATGTCACACTCTTCACTAGCACCCCAGAGCAATTATTTTTGACTGCTGTCAAGAATTATAGCATAGGTTCTATAAGATATGTATAAACCAGAATGGACGGTACATTTTGTAATTAACTAATGGTATGGAACCGGTCTATGCCAGAGTCATATACTGAAAATGCTGAATTGCACATCACTAATGAATTCTCATAATATTGGTTCCTTTAATGCTGAAGCATTGTCATTGCTTTATGCAATGATATGTTTGATAGATGTTATCCATCAACTATATAAATTAACCCATTAATGCCTTTGCAATGGGAAACCAGAGTGAGCAAAGTCCTGCCAACCCGTATTAGTACAGGCTATAGCAATCAGATGACGTGTGCACCACACAATATATTTACCCATTAAATAGCCAAAATGACAACTTTTTATATACTTCCTTGAATCACTGTCATTACTGCCATTCCGATAAAGGAAAACTTCAAAAGCACATTGTTGAAAACATTCTTAATAGAACAGTAAAAACAGCTTATGGTTAGCTGTCACATATCTTATAGCAGGCATAAAGTGTAACGCCACTTTCCCATTGTAGATTGTGCTCCTCAAAGTAACAGAAAGCTAGGAAGATTCCCATTTATGGTCTACTGATTTATAGGCTGTAAGTGTTACACCTCCAAAAGACAAGGTTAAAGTTAGGACACTTTATTAAAGTTGTCAGATGGTGATGGACTTTGGATTCAGCCTTGTAACTAGATCTATGTATTTGTGGGTTGGTTTTCTTTATACCTGGGAGATATTGCCAACATTATTAAATGTTTTTGTATGCTCATCCGTAAAATTCCGAAAATTTTCTTGTTCCTATCACAGATGGGAGGTATTTTCTTATTGCCTTAATGATATATGTGTCACAAAAAGCCACAGGGGACTGCTGATAAATAGATGTTGAGTTTGTTGAATTCTCTTGTCTGATATTTCCATTGATTTGCTGAATTGCTATTAATATTTCCTTTACAGAATGAATACAAATTGTCTAAAGGTGGTTTTCACAGTTATTAGCTTGTTTATAATTTTAGCAAAAATACGTTGAAACGAACAAGATTTAGATATTTCATACTGAATAAAATGAGTCTTATATATTTGCTGAATTAATATTATTTAAATTAAAGGTGGTCAATCCATTTATTTCTTGTAATCCATATTGCTTGTGTTTTTCACCATTAAACAGTGAGAAGTATTACATAGTTATCTAGGTTTAGAAAGCAGAGTCATTTTCCCAGTGACAGAGCCACTTGTCCATAGGCTAGCTCTGAATGCAGATGAGATGAGATATCAAGTTGACTCTTTTTTCCAATTTTGGACAACTCTCTTAGGTGCATGTATTGCAATAAATGGGATTTTTTGGTTTGGTCAAAGCCGCAACACCAGTAAAGCCATCAGGTCATTATTGTGGCTAGTTATTGGCTGCAGTAGTCACATACATAATTTTAATGTTTTGGCACTTCTGACTTCCTACCCTCCGTTCTCCTGAACCCTCTGCTGAACTCTCAGTAATCTCAGAGTACAACCTCATGCTTACTCCCCATTGTCTTCTCCTGTATCTAGAGCCTTGTCCGTCTGTTGTATAATCTGCAAGGTGTGTGCAAGTCAGCAGTAGATTCCAAAGATAAGACTTAATGAACCCTTAAAGGCTTGCCCTGGTGCCTTGCAGAGCTGGGGTCCTAGGTTTGAATCCAACCAAACACAACATCTGCATAGAGTTTGTATGTTCTCCCGATGTTTGTGTGGGTTTTCTCCAGGTACTCCGGTTTCTTCTCACATTCCAATGACATACTAATTGTTAGCCCATTTGGGGACCTAGAGTAATGAACATGTGGGAACATGTTAGTGCTATATAAGTGAATAAAATAAATAGTGCTATCTCATGATTAACATAAATAATGAAACTAAGACACAATATAGTTCTTGGCAATTCCTTTTTAATATAACCAGAAAGAGCCCTGTATTTCACATGGAGCCAGAGATCATCCCATTCATTACTCTGCTGTATTTTCTTCAGTCTGGTAGCTCAGGGGTGTGTATTTTCTGTTGCATCTCTCTCCCTCTCACAGTTCATGAGTATGTCATTTCTGCTCCAACTCTCCCCCTCTCACAATTCAGAGGTGTGTCTTTTCTGCTGCAGCTCTCTCCTTCTCATACTTCAGGGGTGTGTCTTTTCTGCTGCAGCTCTCTCCCTCTCACTGTTCAGGGGTATTTCCTTTCTACTACAGCTGTCTCCCTCTTATAATTCAGGGGTGTGTATTTTTTGCTGCAGCTCTCTCCCTTTCACAGTTCAGGGGTGTGTATTTTCTGCTGCAGCTCTCTCCCTCTCACAGTTCTGGGGTGTGTCTTTTCTGCTGAAGCTCTCTCCCTCTCACAGTTCAGGGGTGTGTATTTTCTGCTGCAGCTCTCTCCCTCTCACAGTTCTGGGGTGTGTATTTTCTGCTTCAGCTCTCTATCTCTCACAGTTCAAGGGTGTGTATTTTATGCTGCAGCTCTCTCTCTCTCTTTCAGTTCAGGGGTGTGTTTTTTCTGCTGCAGCTCTCTCCCTCTCAGAGTTCAGGGATGTGTCCTTTCTGCTGCAGCTCTCTCCCTTTCCTTGCAGAGGCAGGTGGTTTTGTATCACTATTGTTTCCTCCTCTCTAGAAGAAGAATCACAAATGCCCAACACAGCCTGTCTTCTCAAAAGGAGAGCCAAACTCTAGATCAATCAAGATGAAGGGGAGCCCTGAGCTAAGCTGGATAGAGCTCAGAGTGATATTAGCTGTATGTTTAAAGGGGTTGGCCACTTTCTGGTTAATGTTGACCATTGTGTTTGCCAGATGATTATATGACACTTAATAATGTAGTCTTTGTTAAAATTCTGCACCATTTTCTATATTTCCCTTTGTTTAGACAGCCTTTTGTGCTGTCCACACAGTGGTCCTGTCCATAAGATGGTCGCTGATGGTCATGTGACCAGACAAATCCCCTCCATGTGATGTCTCCTCCATTGAAATACACTGTACCTGCCACCTTCAGTTGTTCTGTTGGGAGTTTAGTGCAGGTGCAGTGTGTGTTAATGGTGTGGACAGCAGAAAAGATTTTGTAAACAAGGGAGCATATCTTATGAAATATTGAAAATGGTGCAGATTTTCAACAAAGACTACATTATAAAGTGTCATAGAATCATCTGACAAACACATTGGTCAACCTTAAACAGAAAGTGGCCAACCCCTTTAAGGCTTTTCTGTTAGTGAATCAACATCTATTATTTTATAAGTCTCTTTACACTGAACTAGCTGACATGTTTGCATTGGCTGCCAAAAAGATCGATCAATCCTTCTAAAAGAATATCTGGCTGGTGGCAGTTGAAGGTTCACACAGAGCATGTGTGACCATGTTCATTCAGTTCCCTAGAAGGTTGTGCACATTACAGTACAGATTAAGCATAAGGAAGGCTCCATGATAATGAAGTCAATGGAATAGTTCACAAAACGTTTTTCCTGCTAATTTATAGTAAACTAACAGTTAATTTTGGTAAAAAAAAACCTTTATGTAATCACAGTATTTAATTGTAGTGTTTATACACATGGGACTGAAACACTGTGGATTTGTATCTCAGATTTGCATGTGACAGATTGGCAGCATTTCACAGTGTTGTGATGTTGCAGATTTCCACCATGAATTTAACCCTTTAAGGAGCACAGGGTGAAATTTGAGGCAAACCTGCAAGATCCCTCCCCCCCACACACACCCACACACAAATTGAGTCATGTGTGGATGTACCCTATGTGATTTTTCCTACTAAAGACGCATATGGATATGGTATATGGATTGGGAGACAAGGGATTCAAGTTCCTAAAGGTGAAAGCCCCAGGAATGAAGATATGACAAAGAAGATATGGCAAAAATGTCTTTTGTAGAAAGACCCCTTTAAAGAGCATCTGTCAGCAGATTTGTACCTATGAAACTGGCTGACCTGTTACATGTGCACTTGGTAGTAAAGGCATCTGTGTTGATCCCGTGTTCATATCTGTCTGCATTGCTGAGAAAAATTATGTTTTAATATATGTAAATGAGTCTCTAGGAGCAACAAGGGTGTTGCCATTAAACCTAGAGGTTCTGCGCTATCTGCAGCTGCCGTACCCTTTGTGCTTTGATTCACAGGAACAGGTAGTGAAAATGCATCACACTGTACCCTGTCAATTAAAGTGCAGAGGGCACAGCAGTTGCAGAGAGAGCAGAGCCTCTAGGTGTAATGGCAACATCCCCATTGCTTACAGAGGCTCATTTGCATATATTAAAACATAATTTTTCTCAGCAATGCGGGCACATATGAACATGGGACCAACACAGATGCCTTCAGCTGCCAAGAGCACATGCAACAGGTTGGTCGTTTCATAGGTACAAATCTGCTTGCAAATGCCCTTTAAGCTCTGTGTTTAGAGACTTATGCTTCTGAAATTGTATGGTTAACTACTGGATATACTCACCTAGTCTAGTAAAATAAGTATACTATATGACAAAGCAAAATGAATCCATTATCTGTCTAGTAATAGTTCCTTAAGGCATGACGTAGAGTTTGACCAGTCTGTTTAGGGCTTCATTCACACGTCCGTATGTCATTGCGGATACGCAAATTGCGGATATGCAAAACATGGACACCGGCCGTGTGTGTTCCGCATTTTGTGGACCGCACATGGCTGGCTCTATAATAGAAATGCCTTTTCTTGTCCGTGGATGCGGACAAGAATAGGACATGGTCTATTTTTTTGCGGGGCCGCGGAACGGAAGTGCGCATCTTTTGCGGCCCCATTGAAAATGAATGGATCTGCACCCGTTCCGCAAAATTGTGGAATGGATGCAGACACATTATACGGACGTGTAAATGGAGCTTTAACCAAAATGACAAATGCCCTCATATGGGAAAGCCCACTTGTATAAAACTATGGTAGATATTACAGTAAATAAAATAGCCTTTTCCTAATAGGAATGATGGTTTTACTGCAACTTTTAAGAAAATGGCAAATGCATTGTTACAGAAGTTTTTTTTTTTTTTAACATTTCTTTGGCCAAAGAGAAATAACTCTTGCTGCTTAGAACACTTGGCAAGCACAACAGGGCTGAAGCAGCTGTAATGAAGTTAAAGTATTTGGAATTTTTATTTTATCTTTTTACAAGCTTATCGTGGTTTTAAGTGCAGACATTATAATATAAACACAATGAAGACGTATCTCCTTTACTGAGCTTTCTAAAGGAGGTAGAGAGGAATTATTACATCTGAGGGTTCAATTAAAGGGGAGTTCTGCTTAAAAATAGAAACTTGTCCTGGGAGCACTACTCAGCATCTGACATCACGTCTTTTGGGAACAGCCAAGCAACTGTACTGATCAGGGGAACTCTTGGTGTATGTTAAAACTTTTCTGTAGTTTGTAACTCAAAAAAGTGCCTCATTTAAGAAAGTTAGATGCAGTTCATGTCAAAGATATCTAGAGACAATTGCATTAAAAATGGTGTTGTAGCTGAGCATCATATTGAAGCCCACACCTTTTGGAGGCACATGGACTTTGATATGAATTTCAGGGAAAATTTTGATACGTGCAAAGACACATTTCTTTGCACTTTGTGGTAACTAATCGATTTTCTCTGAAATGGTGGTAAAAACCCCAAACATATTCACCTCTTCCATTTGTGCACAAAGATCCCACCGCAGCCATCTTGATTGAAGTTAACACTCAAAATCTCACACGTGATGACGTAGGATGTCATCATGAGATTTCACGCAATGTCTTCAATCAAGATGGCCGTGGCGAGTTCTTCGCGATCAAATGGATAAGGTTTTTTTTCTGATTAACCCTTGAAAGCCATCATTTTTTATCTCAGCAATGAACATGGCAACTGAGGGGTTCAATGATGGGGGGGGGGCAGTGCGATCGCCATTCCCCATGATTGCGCCTGCTACATATAAATAAATGCACTTTGTGACTAAGTAATTGGTCATGAGGTGAATTTCTTTGCGAAATTTGCGAAGCAGCCGAATCAAATTTCCATAACTTCACTCATCTCTAACAAAGAGGATGCAAGTTACATTCTATGACACTTATTTAGCACTTTTTCCCATAGTATACCCTAATATAGCTCATGAGCAGTGCCAAATAGTATGTGCCTCGATGAATACAGGATGTTACAGCACGGTGCAGATTTGCATTCAGAAAACTACTGCATATTACAGTACCAGCAAAGTGGATGAGATTTTACAAAATCTCATTTACAGGCCAAAGAAAAAATCTAAAGTAAAGACCGCACATAACTCGATGTAGATCTGTGGTGTAGATTTTAGGGCTCGTTCACATCACCGTTAGGGATTCCGTTCTAACTTTCCGTTATAACATTGTTATAATGGAAAATAACGGAATCCCTAGGACGGAAATTAAAACGGACACCTTTAAGAGGCATTCCGTTTTGATCCGTCATAATAGAAGCCTATAGGAAAGCTTAACGGATCCGTCTGGTTGCCGTTATGCTGGACGGAAAACAAAGTTCTGTCGACGGGACTTTGTTTTCCGTCCAGCATAACGGAAACCAGACGGATCCGTTATGCTTTCCCATAGGCTTCTATTATGACGGATCAAAACAGAATGCCTCTTAAAGGTGTCCATTTTGATTTCCGTCCTAGGAATTCCGTTATTTTCCGTTATAACGATGTTATAAGGGAAAGTTAGAACGGAATCCCTAACGGTGATGTGAACGAGCCCTTAAGTCCGCAGCATGTCAATTTATGATGCAGATTTCTGGCACAGACTTAACCATTTGTAAGGCAGATGGGTAAATCATACCGAAAACCTGCAGTACTTAGGTTATGAATTCTGTAGCAGAAATCCATACCACTTGGAAAAATTTTGCTGCCACGGAATTCAGGCAAATCCACAGCGGACACATTCCATGTGGACATCCCTTTTGTGCTCAGCAGACATGAGAAAGTCTTTTAAAATTTTCTTCCCCTCTATTTATCCAAAATCAAATCAGTATGCTATGCTGATAAACCTGTACCTTTAGTGCTTCAATTACAACCTGGGGCATTTTTAGCCAGTTTACAAGATTCTATCTACTATATCTCCAGTAATCCATCCAGCTCTTATTAAAGTTCAGCTACCTACATAATATTGGAAACAGTATAGCTCTCTTCTGTGATGACTCCCTGACAACTCTGCTGCTGCTTATCCCTTTAGTAAATTCACGGCTTTAGGTCGTGTTTTTGTGCCATTAGCATCAAAGATTGAATTTAGTGAAATTATGTTGAAAACTTGGATTTAGCATCTTAAATTTATCTAAGACCTTTTTACCCACAAACATTTTTTTTAAATACATTACTAAAGAAGTTTGTTACTTTTATACCAGACTCAGTGACACATGCACAAGGGAGTGGAGGGTCTGATGAATCTGGACATCACCCCTCCCCCAGATTTTTTGTTATACAGTCAGTTATTTATTGGATTTGATTTGTATTATACATATAAAATCCAAAAAACACAGACCACGGTGGTCTATTCTATGGCCAGATTTATATAGGATGTAATATGAGGTCTAATTTATTTAGGGTGTCCATTTTAAGGTCAGAATTCATTTTGAGGTCTGGTCTGGGATCTGAATTAATTTGGGGTTTGATCTTGGGTCACAATCTATCTGATTTGAGTACATTTTGAGATGTTGTCTAGGATATGTATTGCATGTATTGTAGGATTGCATGTATATGTAGAGATTAATCTAAGGTCTGCATTTATTTTGCTCTCTGAATTCATTTTGTTACCTGAATTTATTTGATACTTTCACTCCCTCCTTCGTACATTTTCAGTTTCTGTGTCTGATAACATATGTGGTACCATTATTTTTTCCCGTCTTCTATCCTAGAGTTAGAAAGGACCTGACAAGAGGGCATACAGCTGGCATTTGTGCTGTAAAGCTGTTTTGCTCTTTCTAATCCTCTATAGCTTATTAGAGGTAAAGAAGGAGGAGGTTGAACTATGACTATTGGCACTTGGACAGTGAGGCATTGGCAATTTACTAGACATTGGTGGTTATTTCCACCCCTTTGATTTTATTCCTGGGAGAAGCACATCACAGCAGTGGGGCATACCCACTGGTACTAAATACAGAAAGAGAAACAGCCTGTCAAGAATGAGTACAAGTGGCTTAAACAATGGTCACCTGGGTCTCTTTCTTAGCCTCTTATTAAAAGCATAGATAAAGAAGGCTAGACCATGGATAAAGAAACTGTTTGCTGAGTTTGCAGCAGGAAGCTCAGGGATCCTAACAAGGGATTGGCTTGTAGGATATTACCATAACATTAGATTGAAACTTATTCCACAAGAGCTCAGTATAGTTGACACAGACACAGTCGAGTCACGTTATTATAACCAGCAGCCAGTATCCAGAGTAACTACTGTGTGCAGCACAGACAGCAGCTAGATGGGCTGGGAGTTGCTCAGTAAGGTCCTGGTAGGTTTTCACAGGTATCTGGGGCCATGTTGATTGCATTGCATCCCTCAGCTCTTGCAGGATATATAGAGGAGTATCCATAGAATGAACACAACCATCAAGGTTGTTCCACAGATGCTCAATTGTGTTCAAGTCTGAGGAATTAGGGGGTCAAGGTAGTACTTTAATTGTACACGATCTGCAAAGATACGCAGACCATAACACTTCCGCTACCAGCTTTTGTTCTTCCAGCAATGGTTACAGGGTGTTTGTTCTTTGATGTTTCTCATTTGACACACCAACATCAATGTGTACGATGAAGCACAAAATTTGACTCATCAAAGAAGGCGACACTTTGCCAATCGGTGGATATCTAATTCTGATATTGCCATGAAAAGTTAAGCCTTTTCTGGTGATGCAACTTTTATTTGTAGAGTTGTGTGACCATCCATTTGCCTCGAAGCACAATACGGAACAGGGTTCATTGACCTGCTGTTTTAGACACATGTTTTGTAGCCACTGTTTCATTTTGGTGGTGAGTTGCCCCACTATCGCATGTCAGTCCACCTTCGCGTACCTTCATAGTCGATGTTCTGCTCACATCAATGGCATATGATGCTCCACCATTTTCCATTAATACACTTTCACCACTGCAACACACAGGCAGTTCACAAACTGCACAACTTTGGAAATACCCATGATGGCAGTGAGGAATATGTGTGCAAATAGCCTATCACACACACACACACCTTAAATACCCATCAAGCCAACTCACAACATGTGACTTCTGTCATGAAATACATGTTGCCAATATCGAAAGTAGGAAGTGATCATAATAATGTGACTCAACTGTGTAGTACGAAGATTGCTTCAACTAGTCCACCAAGACAGGACAGATGTTTGAAACCTTGACTGGCAGGCTGGTGAAATTTGTAACCACAGAGATAGCATGACATTGTAAATTAAGTCTAGTAAACTCCAACCATTGCCCTATGTTATTATATTTCCTCTGCCATGCTTGATTGAATGCATAAAACACTCTAATTTCCTTTCATTTGCTGGACGTCTAGAAACCCTGCTAAACTTAGGATTCCTTCATAGTATGTTTTCGTGTACATTTGCATCATCAGAAAAAATACATTGAAGAGGTATTCAAAACATATGCCATAAGTTTGAATAGATTTGACAAAAAAACAACAAAGTGACCAGCAACTCGACATATGGCCAAAAGATGGTGTTAGAGGAGCATATGACTCATCATAATGACTTATGCACACAATCATGTTGTTCATTTCAAACTACAATTTTGCACTTATTTAGATCCTCAGCAATTGCCATATTTTCTCTGAGAAGCCTTTCAGGTATCTGATGGGGCAAGCCTTACATTAAAATATCTCCATATAAAGTTGTATGGCCCCTGCAAGATACATGTTGGCTATAATTAGGAGTTGTGTGATATGGATCGTAAATAAGGTACTTGCTAGTAATCAATAGGGTTATTAACTAAGTCCCTAAAAAAAAAAAAAAAAACTATGAGTCTGCAATTCCCAATTAAAAACATGAATTTATTACACTACTTAAAAATAATAATTAAACCAAATGTGACAGGGATTCAAAGTTAATACCACCAAACTAACAGTCACTAACAGGAAGGCCATATAAAGAAACAATTCTTTACAAAACATCGAGGGATTAATACCCTATATATCATCTGCTAGAATAACGACCATCTAGAGTTGTAACCATAATTACCCTATTCCGTACAAGTTAAGTTATATAATGTTAGTGCCTAATTTTAGGGTGCCAGAAAAAAAAATTAAACTAGTGTGGTAACTAGAGATGAGCGAATCGAAGCTGACGAAGTGGAATTCGTTATGAATTTCATGGAAAATTCGATTCACAATGAAAGCAAATTTCATAGCGATTCGTAGTAACAAATCTTTTTTTTTTTTTTTCTAAAATGGCCGCAAGCACATAGCAGGACATGGGGTAAGGATTTCTGGGACAAAGAAGTAAACACCCACAATGCGATCACATGCAGACATTAAAAAACTATATATATCTTTTAGGTAGTGTTTGGGTAAAAACATATAATCCGTGATTGGCAGCTTGTAAATGTGAAAGAAATATTCGCCATACAAATAGACAAACGCCATATAGTGCTAAATTCTTCAGTGTAGTTGAATTGCCAAAAAAAAGTGAATCCGTGTTTGTGGGGTTGTTCTTTTAAATAACTATTTGCTGCGTTATTCGCCATCCAAACAGAAAAGCGTGATATTGTGCTAACGTAGTCAGTGAAGTTAAATTGCCAAAAAAACTGTGAATCCGTGTTTGTAGGTTTGTTCATTTTAAAAAACTATTTGCGGCTTTATTCTCCATCCAAACAGAAAAGTGCGATATTGTGCAAACGTAGTCAGTAAAGTTGACTTGCCAAAAAAACAGTGAATCTGTGTTTGTGGGTTTGTTCATTTAAAATAACTATTTGCGGCGTTATTCGCCATCCAAACAGAAAAGCGTGATATTGTGCTAACGTAGTCAGTGAAGTTGACTTGCCAAAAAAACTGTGAATCCGTGTTTGTGGGTTTGTTCATTTTAAATAACTCTTTACGGCTTTATTCACCATCCAAACAGAAAAGCGTGATATTGTGCTAACGTAGTCAGTGAAGTTGACTTGCAAAAAAACTGTGAATCCGTTTTTGTGGGTTTGTTCATTTTAAATAACTATTTGCGGCTTTATTCGCCATCCAAACAGAAAAGCGTGAGATTGTTCTAACGTAGTCAGTGAAGTTGACTTGCCAAAAAAGCAACTTCACACGAGCAACTTGAACAGGTGACGCCACTTTCTCCTCCTCATTGTCAAACTGCTGATCCTGCGCTAATGTCCGGCTCCTTCTCCACCACCTCAGCCTCCACTGCAGGGCCAAGTCATAGCGCTCCTCCAGCGTACCACATGTGCAGGGCACGGCGGTGTCATGCAGTTCTACGCCTGGTTTGCGTGGGCGAACGAAGTCACACAGGGGTGGAACTCCCCCGCGTCATGAAAGAAGAAATCGATTGCTGACTTTCTCCGCGACAACTAAAAATTGGAACCATGGTGACAGATAACGGAAAAAACATGGTGTCCATGCTGCGCCAAGGAGGGCCAAGCCATGCGCCCTGCATAGCGCACGTATTAAATCTGGTTGTCAAACGGTTCCTCAAGTCTTATACCCAACTTCAAAACATTCTAAAAATCCTACACTGCCAAGCACACCCTCCTTGAGCTGCAGCGGCAGAATGGCATCCCCCAACATAGGCTGATATGTGACGTTTCCACCCGTTGGAATTCTACCCTCCATATGTTGGACCGAATGTATGAACAGAGAAAGGCCATAAACGATTTCTTAATGATCCAAGCGGACAGGAGTACTCCCCTGTGTAATTTTGATGTCAGCCAGTGGCAGGTCATGCGTGACACCTGCCACTTGCTAAGGCCCTTTGAGGAGGCCACGTTATTTGTTAGTCGCCAGGACTACGGTATTACCACTGCTTAATGTCCTCGAACAGATGCTGCAACATCTTTCTGTTCAGGGAACTGGAGACATGGAGACTGCATCTCACGGCCACATGAGTCCGGTGGGGGCTGATCTGGAGGAGGACATTGGAGCACAAGCATTTAGTGGTTTTTCTACCCAGGTGACAGAAGAGGAGGAGCAGGAGCAGCCAGAGGAGGTAGAGGGAGATGAGGAAGATGAAGCAGAGACACCATGGCAGTATACAGTGGAGTTGGAGGCAGGGAGTCCCTCTGAGTCACTTGCGCAAATGGCCCGATGCATGCTCACTTGCTTACGTAGTGACAGCCGAATATTCACCATACGGCAGAGGGATGACTTCTGGCTCTCCACCCTCTTGGACCCTCGCTACAGGTCTAAAATGGGGGCATTTTTTCACCTGCTGAGAGGGAGGGCAAACTGAAGTACTTTAGAGACATCCTATGTAGTCAGTTGGCTGCTGCCTATCTGCGTCATCATCCATCCTCTCGCAGGTCTTCCACCCACCAATGCCTGATGCATCAGATTAGATCAGCCATGATGCGTTACCCAAACTTTGACAAATTAGACTGTATTCTTCAGGCTACCTGCCTCAGCCACTCTTATGATGCTGCCACCCGCCTGATGCCACACATCTACCAGCTGCTCCTTCTACCACCCAGCATCTTTACCAGTGACTAGTATTGCCACCCACCTCTCCACTCTGTCACTGACCCAATATGTAGCCTTCTGATGCTGCTGCCACCTCAACAATCAGGTCTCCTCATGATGCTACTGCTGTCACCTCAAGGCTATGTCACCATGCCAGTCTGTGGCCTGATGATGCTGCTGCCGCCTCCACGCGCTGTGTCCTAGCTGCCGCTACCTCCTAATTATGTAATTGTGAAACTCTGTGGCCTACTCATGCTGCTGCCGCCGTCTCCGCACGCTGTGTCCTAGCTGCTGCTACCTCCAAATTATATAATTGTGCCACTCTACGGTATGCTGCTGCTGCTGTCTCCACACGCTGTGTCCTAGCTGCCGCTATGTCCAAATTATGTAATTGTGCCACTCTGTGGCCTACTCATGCTGCTGCCACCGCCTCCACACGCTGTGTCCCATCTGCCGCTACCTCCAAATTATGTAATTGTGCCACTCTGTTGCCTACTCATGCTGCTGCCGCCGCCTCCGCACATTGTGTCCTACCTGCCGCTATGTCCAAATTATGTAATTGTGCCACTCTGTGGCCTACTCATGCTGCTGCTGCCGCCTCCACACGCTGTGTCCTAGCTGCCGCTACCTCCAAATTATGTAATTGTGCCACTCTGTGGCCTACTCATGCTGCTGCCGCCGCCTCCGTACGCTGTGTCCTAGCTGCCGCTACCTCTTAATTATGTAATTGTGCCACTCTACGGTATGTGACTGCTGCTGCCTCTCCCAGGGTATGTCGCTGTGCTTTTCTGTCTCATTAACATTAGTACGACTCCTGCTGCCTCTCCCACTCTGTGGCCTTGAAATGTATTCGACTGCTGCCTTTTGCAGCTGCTGTTATGGTGCCACTCGATGGCCTATCACAGTGGTCCCCAACCTTTTTTGCACCGAGGCCCGGTTTCTCGGTAGACTATTTCCCCAGGGCCCGGGAGGGGGGGGCGGCGCTAACTGATTCACGCAAGGTGCTTAATAATATATAAAAATATATAAAAATATATTATAAAATGCCCTTTTACAGAGCCCCCCATATAAAATACCTCTTCTTTGAGGCCACAGTAGATGCCCCCAACAATGTGCCAATGAAAAGTGCCCCCATAGATGCCCCCAATAATGTACTATTAAGAAGTGCCCCCGTAGATGCCCCCACAGTGCCCTCAATAATGTACCAATAAGAAGTGCCCCCTTAGATGCCCCCCAACAATATACCAATAAGAAGTGCCCCCATAGATGCCCCCCAATAATATACCAAGTGCCCCCATAGATGCCCCCACAGTGTCCCCCAATAATGTACCAGTTATAAGTGCCCCCATAGATGCCCCCAATAATATATCAATAAGAAGGACCCCCATCGATGCCCCCAATAATATGCCAATAAGAAGGGCCCCCATAGATGCCCTCAATAATATTCCAATAAGAAGGGCCCCCATAGATGCCCCCAATAATATTCCAATAAGAAGGACCCCCATAGATGCCTCCAATAATATTCCAATAAGAAGGGCCCCACATATGCCCTCCAAAAATATGGTGATAAAATGTGTCCCCCATAAATACCCCCTCAATAATATAAGAAGTGCCCCCACAGTGTCAGTAAGAAGTTCAGTGTTGTCCAATTAAAAAAACAAACACTTATACTTACCTCCATGGTGCTGGTAGTGATGCGATGCAGGCCTCCTCCAGCCTGTGTCCTGCTCTGTATGGCCTCTGATAGGCTCTGGCCTAGTGCCTGTAGCCTATCAAAGGAACGGGCAGGGGAGACGCCTCTCCCTCCCCTGCCGCAGCACAGGCATCCGTATCGCGGTCCTGAGGACGGCGATACAGATGACTATGGAGATGAGCGCTTCTACAATGGAAGCGCTCATCTCCTTGTCCCCTGCCACCGCGGGTCCTGGTTGGGTGGTTGGGGACCTCTGGCCTAGCAAATGTATTCGACTGCTGCTGCCTCTTGCAGCTGCCGTTACGATGCCACTCTGTGGCCTTGAAATTTGTTCGACTGCTGCCTCTTGCAGCTGCTGTTACAGTGCCACTCTGTGGCCTTGAAATTTGTTCGACTGCTGCTGCCTTTTGCAGCTGCTGTTACGGTGCCACTCTGTGGCCTAGCAAATGTATTCGACTGCTTCCTCTTGCAGCTGCTGTTACGGTGCAACTCTGTGGCCTTGAAATTTCTTTGACCTCTGCTGCCTTTTGCAGCTGCTGTTACGGTGCCACTCTGTGGCCTTGAAATTTGTTTGACTGCTGCTTCTTGCAGCTGCTGTTACGGTGCCACTCTCTGGCCTTGAAATTTGTTTTACTTCTGCCTCTTGCAGCTGCTGTTACAGTGCCACTCTGTGGCCTTGAAATTTGTTCGACTGCTGCTTCCTCTTGCAGCTACTGTTACGGTGCAACTCTGTGGCCTTGAAATTTCTTTGACCTCTGCTGCCTTTTGCAGCTGCTGTTATGGTGCCACTCTGTGGCCTTGAAATTTGTTTGACTGCTGCTTCTTGCAGCTGCTGTTACAGTGCCACTCTCTGGCCTTGAAATTTGTTTTACTTCTGCCTCTTGCAGCTGCTGTTACAGTGCCACTCTGTGGCCTTGAAATTTGTTCGACTGCTGCTTCCTCTTGCAGCTGCTGTTACGGTGCCACAGGTGGTATCTCAGCTCCCTGCAAACCGCCAGCTCGATCTCAAGATGGACCTCCGAACTTTCTTGGCGTCTTGGGTCAATACTGACATTTTGTCACAGTCAAGGCAAAGCTGGAGCCTTCACTGCACCTCCTCTTACGTTCCCGTCCGCTAGCATAACCAGTCCCGATACTGATAAGAACATATGCTACAGTTGATCTTAACCAAAAGGACAAGAATTTTTAATTACGGTCTGCTCTTCAGAGTATGCCACTCTTCGGCCTGATGCTGCTGTCGCCGCCGACTGCACATGCCGTCTACTAGCTGCCGCTACGTCAAAATGAGGTAATTGTGCCACCCTGTGTCCTCCGAATTGTACTACTACTTCCACTGCTACTGCCGCTTCCAGGGTCTGTCATTCTGCCACTCTGTGGCCTACTCATGCTGCTGCCTCCTGGCCACACTGTCGTCGTGCCACTCTATAGTCTGCTGATGCCACTGCCATCTCCACGCTGTCTGGGGGGGCTCTGCTTGTATAAGCATGTAATAGAACAGGTTCTGTCGAAATGTATGTGGAATCAGTGAATTGGTGTAAAAGGCGTGTGCGCTTTTGGCACTCTAGTAGGATCTTGGGCCTCTGCACGATTCTTTATAGCTGGAGCTAACATTGACCTGAGTTGTTTGGTGAGTTTTGGCCCCTTAACTGCCCAAATACATAAAAGTGTGCAGTGATTCTAAGAGCAAAGCCTGTTATGTGCGTGTCACACTGGCTCACAGCATTCTTTTACTACCACAGTAGACTCCCTATTAGTGTTGAGTGAGCATGCTCAGCCAAACTCGCTGTTGGGCCGAGCACGCAATGCTCAAGTCTCTTCCCCGCACTGTTATGTTGATTCATACGCAAATGCTACGCATTGTATGCTAATGCTACGCATTGTATGCTAATGCATACAAATTTATATGCTAATGCGTACGCATTTGGATGCTAATGTGTACGCATTGTGCGCTAATGCGTACAAATTCAGTTAATTAGCATACTTTTATGAGTGAAAGGAGTAAAAGAGGAGAAGTTGCGATTCTGACCTTTTTCTATAATCCAGACACCCTCCCCTCTTCTGGGGGGTGCCTGGTTTAGTCCAATTGACTAACATTATGCTCGAGTGCTTGGCCAGAGCACCTGAGCATACGAGCACAAAGGTGCTCGCTCAACACTACTTCCTATGCGTTTTACTGCAAGGCACAGTGTTCTACACCACTACCCAGGCTCTCTGCTGCACAGAAGTAGCCGTTTTTTAACACGATTAGCAACTAATGTTTTTGGATCGAAGCGAATCTTTTCGGAAAATTCGGCGAACCAGCCGAATCAAATTTTTTAAAAATTCTCTAGTGGTAACCTTACACCAATGTAGTGGGGCTTAAATGATCACCCACCCTATGCATAACAATAGCTTACTTATAAAGTACAACTGCTAAGTGCATATGTATACTGGAGCCACATAATCCTGTATAGTTAAATATGTATTGTATGTATCAAATAACATCAACTATCGTAAATATGTGCTCACCCTTTTCAAATGAAATGGCAGACTAATTGACTCGTGTTTCACGTGACCCTCGTTCGGATAGCTTTTAAATGTTATTTGATATATACCAATACTTATTTGTGCAGCCAGACAATTATTGGTAATCCGTATCTGGGTTCTAGGGTCCAGGCTGCATCATGTATGGCCATAGATGGCTTTCAAGTACCATAAAAAATTTGCAATTATAGTAGACATCTGGCAGGGCAATACCTTGTTGAATCCATATAAATAAAAAGGCATCACATCAATACAAAACTGTTTAGTCTATTACCAGATACATTTTTATTTACTTATTTATTTTACACACTTATATAGCGCTACTATATTCTGCAGTGTTTTACAGACATTGGCATCAAGCTGTCCCCAATGGGGCTCACAATCTAAGTTCCCTCTCAGTATGTCTTTGGAGTGTGGGAGGAAACCGGAGTACCTGGAGGAAACCCACGCAAACACGGGGAGAACATGCAAACTCCATGCAGATGCTGTACTTGGTCAGGTTCAGATCTAGGACCCAAGTGCTGCAACCTAAGATAAAGAATGTTGAACAACAGAGAAATAATATTCATGAGCCAAAGTTACTAAACCAGTTAATTTAAGAAAAAAAATAATAAAAAAAATTCCATTCTCTTTAAGAAATGTTTTTCACTGTGAGTGATTTTTAAATTAAGAGGGTTTGTCTTATCTAGGGCATACTTGCACAGGTTGGGTCATCCAGAACGTTAGGCACACTTATTTAGCGGATCTTTGTTTTTGAGTCACATGTGCTTAACCCTTTCCCGACCAGCTCTGAACATGTACAGCGCTGGTGATCACGGCATTAGGATGCGTCTGAAACAAAAACACAATATATTAGCTCATATTTGAGCTTTAAAATAATCACAAAAAAATTTAAAAAATGTTAAAAAATATATAAAAAATAAAAAATATATAAAAGTTCAAATCACCCCCTTTCCGTATAATTAAAAAATAAATACCTAAGTAACAATAAATATAGACATCATGGGTATCACCGTGACCGAAAATGTCCTTACTTTTAAAATATAAAAAAAATTCCAATACGACGAATTGTGTGGGGGGAAAAAAGCGTTCAAATGGCGATTCACAGTTTTTTGTCGCTTTTTTTTCTAAAAAAATTAAATAAAAAGTGATCAAAAAGTCATACGCGCCCCAGAATGGTATCAATAAAAACTTCTCGCAAAAAACGAGCTCCCATACAGCTCCGTACACATAAATACCAAAAAGTTATAGGGGTCAAGATATGAAAAAAAAAGGCCAACTTTCAAAAATCAAAACGCAGGAAAAACTATACATATTAGGTATCGCCGGATTTGTACTGACAAGTAGAATGAAAGTAACTGGTCAGTTTTAATGAACATCGAACACTGTAAATAAGAAACCCGTAGAACTGTAGCGGAATAACGTTTTTTTTGCAATTTCAACCGATTTGGAATTTTTTTCCCACTTCCCACTACACCATATGCAATATTAAATGGTGGCGTTGGAAAGTACAACTTGTCCCACAAAAAACAAGGCCTCATACAGCTATGTGAACAGAAAAATAAAACAGTTATGGCTGTTTGAAGGCGGGAAGCGCAAAACGAAAATGCATAACCGAAAAAACATCCGGGGGTGAAAGGGTGTTAAACTCTATATGTCTTCAAGATACTAACTGTTTATATGTTTTAAATATAATGCAAACTTTCTGAATTCTATATAATTGATACATTTTATAAATCTTTTAGAACCACTACAGTATAACGGCTTTACTTCAGTCTGTTGCTATAAAGCTTTATAGAATTGATTGTATCTCTGTAGATGTTGCAGCATAGTGCTCAAGTCTAAAGCTGTTATTACACATCCACATTACCTGCCACCGTGAGTACTGGCAATTTACCGGTAATTGCCAGCTGCACCTGGCGTTCCCATGGCTTTAGGTTGCAAGTCCAGGTGCGGCCTGGCAATTAGCAGCAAATCATGGCTGCTACCAGCAGCTACTAACTAGAGATGAGCGAATCATGCAAAAAATTATTCGCCAAACTTTTCCTAAAATTTGTATATTTGGCGAATAGATTTGTTTTATTTGCGTACAAAATATACGTTATTATGTGCTATTTGCGAATATTCGCTCACTAAAACGTTCATTTTTCAAAAGGTACGCAACTTTATACGCTTTTAATCTATACACTGTTGCGTACGAATATAAGTCTTGCGAATGCACTCACAACGCTAGGTCGTGGCGTACGAACCTCAGAGTCAGAGCGAATTTTGCAAGATGGCAACGGCAAGCAGGCGGCGTTCGTGTCCATTCAGCTCTGAAGAGCTAAAGTACATGGCCCAGAAGATGGACAAGCTGGGCTATGATGGCAGTGGTAGCCATCAACACCCGCACCAAGAAAAAAATAAAATAGTGGAGCGGGTGATACAAGGTCTGCGCCATCACTGTCAGAGTGAGCGGACCCCGGGCCAGGTCCAGAGGAAGTGGTCGGACCTCAAATTGAAGTGCCCAGAGCGGCTAAGGCTGATCCGGGATGAGATACGAGAGGGTGAGTAATCAAAAATATTTGATAAGTAACATGTTAAAAAATTAGTTTACTGTCTGTATTGTATATGTACCAGTGCCATTAAAGAAAACCGTATAGGACAACGTGGGAGTGCGTAGTGCGCTGCAACAATTTTTTTTCATGCTAGGCCACGCCTGTAACTCCACTCAAAGGCCAGGGCTACACGACGACATTTGTCGCGCGACATTGTGTCGCACCAATGTCGTGCGACAATTTTTATAATGGAAGTCTATGGTGTCGCACTGCGACATGCGACATGCTGCGACTGCGACACGACAGTCACAGAAAAGTTTATCCAGGATGGGTTTTTCTGCGACTGTCATGTCGCAGTCGCAGCATGTCGCATGTCGCAGTCAACACCATAGACTTCCATTGTAAAAATTGTCGCAAACACTGTCGCGACTGTAGTTGTGCACTATGTGTCGCGCGACTGTCGCGCGAGATACGAGAGGGTGAGTAATCAAAAATATTTGATAAGTAACATGTTAAAAAATTAGTTTACTGTCTGTATTGTATATGTACCAGTGCCATTAAAGAAAACCGTATAGGACAACGTGGGAGTGCGTAGTGCGCTGCAACAATTTTTTTTCATGCTAGGCCACGCCTGTAACTCCACTCAAAGGCCAGGGCTACACGACGACATTTGTCGCGCGACATTGTGTCGCACCAATGTCGTGCGACAATTTTTATAATGGAAGTCTATGGTGTCGCACTGCGACATGCGACATGCTGCGACTGCGACACGACAGTCACAGAAAAGTTTATCCAGGATGGGTTTTTCTGCGACTGTCATGTCGCAGTCGCAGCATGTCGCATGTCGCAGTCAACACCATAGACTTCCATTGTAAAAATTGTCGCGAACACTGTCGCGACTGTAGTTGTGCACTATGTGTCGCGCGACTGTCGTCGTGTAGCCCTAGCCAAACAAGTGAAGGTATTCTCAGATACGTGCCCCTTCCCAGTAATTTGCCTTAGGGTACATTCACATATGTGGCATTGATCTGGCAGGCTGTTACACGGTATTTGTCCTGCCAATTCCCGGCGTTCTTGCGGATAGCGGTCGGATCAGCGCCATCCCCCATTATTGTTAATGGTGCTGGCGGTTCTCCCTTTTGTGTCAGGCAAATGCCGGATCCGGACAGATCCGGTGGGCTGTTCCCGCCCATAACAACCCCCCGGATCTCTAGCGCTAGTGTGAAAGTACCCTTATATGCCCCTTCATAGTTAGCGCTTCCTCCTCCTACACACAGACTCAAAGATGTGATCATGCTGCAGCTAATGTGTCTGGAGTGGGTGATTTAAAATATATTCCCACGATAACGATATTAAGAAATTTATCACAATAAATACCCATTTAGAAGAAAAAAACACTTGGGGCCACCAGGAGAAGACATTATACTGTATGGGGGCCACAAGGAGACATTATATTGGACGTCGGGGAAGGTGAAGGGACTGCTCCCTGCTTACCGTCACCCGTCTCTGCTTCCTATGGATGCAAAGACAGCTGACCACGGGACATAGCCACCCGTTCCCGGACACAGCCGCTAAAATCCTGACTGTCCTGCCGAATCCAGAACGGTTGGGACTGGAGTTATGGTATACTAGTGCATTGTATGTGCTGTATTTATATTTGTTATGTTTGTACCTGCAGAATGTGACACACAGACAACTTTTATTCATTCATTCATTCAACCCCCCACCCCTCCCAACAAATGCTCCCTCCATCAAATATGCACCCCAGATATTCTATGTTCCCTTCACTCCCCATCATATCGCCCTCCTCTCACCCATAATATCTTCATAGTAGTATACAGTGTTAGTATTAAAACGGTCATCATAACAATTGTGTATGGATTTATGTTGCAGATCAACGTCAGCAACGTCGACAGCAGGGACGTGCCTGGACGGCCCCTGAAGGACCTTCTAGAAAGTGTAAACATATTTAATTTATTTTTAATCCAGGCTATGTGGGAGTGCAGCAGCAGTGATGTAAGAGCACTAGCGGTTAGGAATGGGAACCAGCCCCAAACTATTCAGATGTATCAACATCAGAAGTTACAACTGTACATTTGAGTTGAATGTAATGCCATTATTTAAATTTTGACAGCTGCTGCACCAGAGAGGAGCTCCTCCGCCCCTCCTCCACCCCACCCTGAGAGGACCCCACCTGGCCCATACACCCCCAGCCCAGCTACCAGAGGCAGAAGGTAGGTAAAATAAAAAGTGTAATGGGTGGCCCTTCTGTTTTCAAAATACAAGCTAATTTTATGTTTTATCTTTTATAGCTCCAACCGTCAGGGGGGATATCGATTTTTCCCCAGGCCCATGGGAAGACAACCCAGTATGGGTGTCCCGTAAGTACAAACCCCTAATTCACAGAAGTGTAATATTTTCAAGCACTAGGATCATGCCACCCAACATGTTATTGATAACTAGACTGTGTACACATTATGTTCTCCAAGTGGTTAGTGAAGCAGACATATCACAATAATTTTAAAAACAAGTTAGTTAAAGAAGTATAAACTTGTGTTACGCCAAAAATATTTAACAGAAATGTGAATCATATTATGCAGCGCTCAGACGCCATTTGCAGTGGGGCGACCCTTCCCCTCCAGGGCCCTCTAAGGAGATGTCTCTCTTGTCCCAGTGTAGGAGTGCCAAGGGTATTTTAGGCCTACAGTGTCTCTGGGGTATGTGTCACGGTGTTCCTACCTTGATGGACGAATAGGCCCCAGGCGGTGGCTCTGTCTGCAAAAATGATAGGTGGAATAATTGAGGGTCGTCGAGTGAAATGAAGTCCAGACCATCACTGGGGTGTTACAATTATAGTACATTCGCAATCTCTTTTTAACAAAGCGAGAAACAGCCCTGCACCTCACATAGATCCAGAGATCTGCCCCAATTACTGCTACATCAAGCTGGTTACTAAAGGGTAGTGTGACTAGTGTCTATTATGCTGCATGTCAGGACTCATGTCCATCTCTCCCTATCACAGCTCAGGACAGGAGGCAGTTGAAGATTTAAACTGAGCATGTGCGGCCTTCTCAGTGAGCAGTTCAAAGAAAATTTAGAAAAAAAAAAGGCTCATTATTTAAAAATATATTTCACTGAATAACTGAGTCAGTTCTAGTAGATATACAAAATATTTCATGACATGCAACTAGTATTCAGATCCAGGTGCTGCTTTGAAAGTTTAGAATATTTTTCGTGGGACAACCCCTTTAACTTGATATTACATACTAATTATATTCCTGTTTCCACCCCTACAGACATACCATCTGACTTCGAGATGGAGGCCGCCATACGGCGATTTGGCGTGAAGCTCCACGCTGCCACCCGCCTCCTACACAGCCTCCAGCTGGACCACCTGGAGCTGCAGCAAATGATGGCACGTCGGCATCCGCTTTATTTTATTTATTTTTTGTATTTTTCTGTTTTCAAAAAGTTATTTTATTATCATTATTATTATTATCATTATTATTATTATTGTTAATAATATAAAATAGGTATATAACCTGTGGTTTGATGTTTTTGTACACCTTTAACCCCTTCCTGACATACTGTGAAGAAACATTGTTAGGAAATATATATGTACGTAACGCACAAGTGCTGCCAAAAATGACACGGAACAGGCACTCCAATACAAGGAGTATAAAGAAGGGCCTGGAACAATTGTTCTTGAGTGGGACTCATACACTCATAAAGCCTATGCACAAAGTGACAAGACTATTCTGCCCTGCAAGGCCTGATCTAATCACCAGCATCAGCAAGAGGAGTATGAAATTCGGATGTAATCCTGCCTTTATTCATTTTTATAAAGGTATTTTTTTGAACAGTGCCTGGTGACAGATTTGTTCTTTTGGGTGTCATCCGACCCCCGCCCCCCCCCAGAGCAGCACTAAAAACCCTCTCTGACATGACACTTGAGACTGGGCAGGAAAGAAGCCCTAGTGCATAGTGGGACAGTTCTGGCCACTGTTGTAATCTGCCTGCCCAGAAGTCCAGGGGGTCTGAGAAGAGGCTTTGTGAGCCAGACTGCAGGTAAGCCTGAACCTGCTCATTGAGGTGGGTGATCTGGGCCTGCTCACTTGGCTGGAGCTATTGGGAGCCTGCAGAGAAAAATTCCTGCATCATACTCATTAGGCTTAACTGTCTGCTGCTGGTTGTGGCAGAAGGTGGATTACTTGGCCGGACCTCCTTCTCAGACAAGCTGGCAGCAGGCTGGGGCTGGCTGAAAGCTCTGGCCAGGTTACTACATAGCTTCTCCCGCAATGAGACTAATTTCTCTTCCCTTTCCTGGGGAGGAAAACAATCCCCCATGTTGGATTGATAAAGCGGGTCGCATCGCCAGCCAGTATTCGTCAGTCTGCCTTATGTTTAGGATACGCCTGTCAGTGCGTAAGCATGTGAGCATACAACTCGCCATCCTGCCCAGCGTGCCTGAG
Source organism: Rhinella marina (assembly GCA_900303285.1). Lineage (NCBI taxonomy): Eukaryota > Metazoa > Chordata > Amphibia > Anura > Bufonidae > Rhinella > Rhinella marina. The sequence continues at coordinate 46,732 of ONZH01014430.1, forward strand.
AGGCCACTTCTTTCCATCTCAGCCTCTCTCCGAGAAACTGCTGTGTCCCTGAAAGTGTCATCATCCTCATCCTCCACCTGTGTCTCCTCCTCCTCCTGCTCCTCCTGGTCATCAACATCACCCTTATTAAAATTCTCCTCCTCTTCCCCCTCCTCTAACTGAAGATCCTCATCCTCCTCCTGCTCCACAAGGGAACTTTGGCGTTGGGGCTCCCCTACAGTGACAGCATGGCGGCCGGTAGACAAATGACCAGGATTTCCTTCCCCCATTGCCCCCTGTGCAATGAAGAGTGGAATTCCACCTGGTCGCCATGTCACCTATTAAGTGGTGTGGCGGAAAACCGTTTTGACGCTGCAGTTCCAGCAGAGCGTGCCGAGATACATATGAATGGCTAAAATGAGTGCAAAGCTTCCGCGACTTTGCCAGCACTATGCGCAGGCCAGTGAATGTTTTTAGAAATCTTTGCACCACTAGATTTAGCACATGTGCCATACAGGGAGCATGTGAGAATTGACCCAGGTTCAGCGCTGCCACTATATTTGTCCCATTGTCACTCACTACCTTGCCCACTTCCAGCTGATGTGGAGTCAGCCAGTGAGCTATTTGCTGCTTCATGTAATGCAGCAAGCGCTGGCCTGAGTGGCTGCTACTGCCAAGACAAACTAAGTCTAACACTGCATGGCAGCGTTTCATCTGACACATGTGATATGAAGGAGCGTGGGTAACTCGCTGCCCTGACGCTCCAGCAGGCGGACTGCCTGTGGAGGTGGAAGTGGATAGTTGTTGGGTGCTCTGCTGCAATCCTGGCTGGAAAGCACATGGAGGTGCCAACAGCAATTGACCAGGTTGCTGGGGTGTTCCTGCCTCGCTGCCACTAAATACATTCAGCCAGTGGGCAGTAAAGGACATGTATTGCCCCTGGCCACAAGCACTGCTCCAGGTGTCCACCGTGACGTGCACCATGCTGCAGAGAGACAGCTGCAGGGAGCGTCCAATATTCTCTGCCACGTGGGAGTAAAGGGCGGGATAGTTTTGTTTGAAAAGTAATGCTGGCTGAGCGCAAGCCATTAGCTCCCTGGGCAGTCAACCAGCTGGTACGGCAGAGACTGCACAGCCAGCAACTTTGGCAGGTGGCACTTTCGGATTACTTGTGGCGTAAAACTGCTTCCTGGCCACACACTCGGCAATGGACGGCTGCCGAATGAGAGGAGGTGGAGACATGCATGCACTGGGCGACGATGAGGTGGATGTACTACTTACACCCCGGGATGCAGGCTGAGCTATGACCCTGGATGCGGCCTGCCTGACAGAAGGGACCCCCAGAGAAGTAACCAGCTCTTTACTATTATTAGGCTGCTCTAAATTGCCATCATGACGCCGCTTCAAATGGTTCCACAGAGCAGTGGTCCCAACATTTGCCGCTTTCCCACGGCTCAATTTCTGCTTACAGAAATTACATGTGGCCATACTGCTATCCCCCGGCAGAGTGGTAAAATATTTCCACACACCCGACTTGCGCCCTTCACAGCTGGCCAGGCTTCTCGCACGCTTACTTCCTGGTGCCGGCCCCACTATATTTGGGGTCTCGCTAGTTTCCAGGGAAGCACTAGCCCTGGGCCTAACTCACCTCTGCCCTCTGTTGCTGCCACTACTAGTACCACCCTCCTCCTCTGAGCTCAAATCCTCCTCCGCTTCACAGGTCCTCCGGCCTAACATATCAGATTCCTCATCAGACTCCTCCACAACACATTTTTGCAAATTAGGCTGTTCCCCACCAACTGACAATTCTGGGCAGTCCAAAATCTGACTGCCCTCTAAGAAATCCTCAGGGAGGTTGTCCTCTATAAACACCGGATTATAAGTTGGTCTTCGGTGGATTTTTTTTCCTAGAAATTGCTGAAGGGACACCACTAGGAGGGAACACTGAAGCCCGAGAGGTGGCAGAAAATGACGGGGTTTGCTTGAGTGGAATGGTGGAGCAGGACGAGTCTGACCCCTGGCTACATATGGACACTGTATCAGCAGATGACAGCAGATCATCCGGCTGAGACTGAGATGAGCGTGCCATCCACTCCACTACCTCATCTGCTTTCTCCTCCACTACAATGTTGCGCCTTGGTGGGTTAGCCCGGTGGAACAACGGCCAAGTATTGGGAATATTACTAGCAAATGCTCCGGCTACAGGTCTTCTGGCACTGCTGGCGCTGCCCTGTGCCACCTTCTCCTTTTTTTTAAAGCTCAAAGTCTGGCTGGAACTGGACCCCTTTTGCTTATCCATGCCAAAGATTTTTTAATTCACTCTGTGGCCCTGCAGCTGGTCTTTGTCCCTGTCTCTCCCTGTTTCTCCCTGTCTCTCTCTCCCTGCCTAATTATTTACTAGCCCTGACCTGGCCCTGCAGTATCCCTGATATATGTATGATAGATTCCCACTACAATTACACCCCAGTTAGAAGAACACAGTGTCTCTGAACTTCACAAATTCACAACAGTGCTTCTGCTCGCCTCAGCAGTCGCAGCAGAAATGAAGCGTCACTGGCTTACTGAGCCTGAGCCAATCAGAGCAAGCCCAGCCTACTAGGTCAGGTGACCGCTTTCTTCCCGGGCTTTTGCACACGATAAACGAACGAACAGTAAAAGATCGCTACTAAAATAAATTCGTACGCAACAGCGTATACAGTAACTAATTCGTACGCAATTGCGTATAATTTATAGGACAAACTACGTAGCGATACGAATACGAATACGAATCTGCGAAGCGGCGAATAGATTCGCTCATCTCTACTACTAACGCGCATGTAATATCATCTTTATAGACACATTGGCATTTGTAAGAGGACCTCTGCAATGGCATTCATAGGAGGTAAACCTCAAGTAATCCTCCAGACATATTCCTGTGAAAGAAACAGAAAACAGTTTCTCTGTGAATTAACCCTAAATTTTAAAAGCAGGACAGGGTTTTATTAATTCTTGACTGTAAAGAGTGCAATGATCAGTGATTTACAGTTAGTCTACCTATCATCTGTCTAGTATTTAATTTATACCTCTACCTCTTCTCTGTACAGTAATTTTTTTGCAATCATGAGATTAGTGTGATGCTATACTCTCAGGGAATTTTGTAATGTATTGTACCTTCATAATGCGTAACTTCTGTAGTTAGGGTTGCCACAATAGTAGAGCTAAACATGAAGAAAGTCCACCTTACTTAAAAGACACTGTAACTTAGTCTACTGACTTCTCAGTGCATTGTAGTGTTGAGCGAACTGAAGCATCGAAAGTGGAATTTGATCAGAAGTTTCTGCTTCGTTGCAACTAATATATATATATATATATATATATATATATATATATATATATATATTTTTTTTTTTAAATCAAAGCTGCACATGTTACAAAGTGAAAGTAAGAAGCCTGGGAACGTGATATGACCCATAATGCCGTGCAGCCAACCGTTCCACAGGTAGCCTTGTGATGTCACACCCCTATAAAATCCTCATTCCGCGTGGTCTCTGCCATTTCACTGAGCTGATCTTAGGGAGACATGTGACAAGCGCTTATGCGCTAGGGACAGTGTTGCTGAAAACTGTTAATAGAAGTATATTGGATAGGGAGAGTGCAGGGGCAGTGAAGAGACACTGTAGGGAGATTGTAGGAAGAGTTTTTAGAGACTGTAGGGAGAATATAATGAGACAGCAAGGCCAGTGCAGGTTGAGTGTAATCACTGTGTGCATTTTGCTGAACTTCTGTCACATTCCCAGTTAATTTGTTAGTTTATACATAGCATTACTGTGCCTCAATATTAAAGGGCAGTGTAATATTTCATTGTGTGCATCTTGTTGAACTGCTGCCACATTACCTGTTAATTTGTTAGTTTATTCACAGAATTACTGTGCCTCAGTATTAAAGGTTGGTCTAATATATCGCCATGTTTATCTTGTTCAACTGCTGCAACATTCTAAGTTAGTTTGTAACTGATACAGTTATTGTACACTATGGCCAGCAGACAGTTGCTTGGGCCCTCCAAAGGAACGATCAGTGGCAAAATTGTTGCTATGGCCAGCACAAGTAGCCACAGAAGAAGGGATTTAGTAGCAGCAGCAGCAACAGGCCAGAGCTGCCACTGTCATCCAGCAGTCATTGTTTGACCAACAATCCGGCTATGCTGGAATGGTTGACTTGCTCTTCAACATCATCTCAAGTGACAACAGATGCACACAGCCAGGAATTGGTGGGTTCCTCTGACACCATGCTTAGTTGACATGGCCCAGAAACTGCCTCTGTGCCCACACCTCTCCTGAATCTGCCTCTTGCTTTTGCTGCTCCTTCTGCTAGCCAAGTAATGATAGCCACCAGCAGGGTGGAAGGGTGCCTGTTAGACAGCAAGGTGGAAGCCTGCCCAAGAGACAACAAGGTGGAAACCTGCCCCATAGACAGCAAGGTGGAATCAGTGGGAGATCTGAAGCCAATCGCTAGACTGGTACATCGTCTGCTACTTGGGCTATCTGTGAGGAACACACTACCAGTGCAGGGGTTCATAAAAGCAGCGGCAGGCATACATCACACAGTGGTGGAGGGAAAATGCCAAACTTGCCTGTATGGGAATTTTTCACCAAGTCGCTGGGGGATATGGCGGTATGCAGGTTATGTGGGCAGAACGTAAAGCGTGGCCAGGGTGTTAATGTTGCCATGGCGGCCCTGCGTCAATACATGGAGCATCATAAAGTGGTGTGGGAAAACCGTGCCGCTCGTTTAGTGCTACAGCCTGATGCAGCAACCGCTGCATCTCCCACCGGCCCGCACCCCCTCTCCAGCAGTCAAGGCTCGACAAAATCAGCAGAAGGAAGCTGTTGTTTCTTCCAATCGACTTCAATGTTGTCTATTGCTCCTGATGCTCCTCCATCTCCTCCATTCTATTTGCTCAGGCCCTTTAAACCACTTTGTTTTTCAGTCGGCCAAACTACGGGATGAATGATGTCATTCTAATCTTTCACGTCCTGAAGGGGATGCAGACAAATCTGATTGGCGAGGGGATAGAAGATGTGTTGCCTCCATTTCATGGCCACCTGAGTTCTGAGGAGGATGAACTGGCAGAGGATGAGGACATAAACACTTAGAAATTTTATCCAAAACTAGTTGGTTTATCTTCCCAAGCAACAGTAGAGGAGCAAGAGGAGCAGGAAGAGCAGGAGATGCATGAGGAGCTGAAGGGTGATGATGAAGATGATGCAGCTGACCCTGGCAGACCCTGGCAGTATGTAGTGGAGATGGAGGCAGGGAGGAATCTGGCACAAATGGTCATATTCATGCTGTCATGTTTGTGTAGTGACAGCAGCATTGTCAGGATTTGGCAGAGGGATGACTATTGGCTATCCACATTATTAGACCCTCTCTACTAGAAAAAAATGAGGGCATTTTTTAGACCTTCTGAGAGGGATGCAAAAATGGACTACTATACAGACATGCTGTGTAGTCAGTTGGTTTTTGACATTGACCATCCTCAGGATGATCTGACCGGGGGGGGGGGGGTGAGGGGCCCTCTGCGCTCACGCTCTACTGCTGTGACTGGTGGGGGAGGGGGGGCAGGAGCAGCACCAGCTCCATATGCAGTAACTTCAGTCTGGAGTCTATGATGAGCAGTTTTCTTCCGCCTACTGAAGAAACCACCCAGCAGCACGACATGCCACAGAATCTCAACCACTGGGTGGTGGCAGACTTGGACTGCACCCTGTCACCCATGATTTAAGATCCCCTGGACTACTGGGCATGACAAATTGAAGTGTGTCCGAGCTTGCCATGGTCATGCTCTGTCATGGGGCCACTATTCTCTGTGTTACTACCACTGCTGTTGGCCTCCATCTCTACTCTGTTATGGGGCCCTATTGCCACTGTTACTGCCACTGCTGCTGCCACCATCCCCACTCCGTTGTGGGGCCACTATTGCCACTGTTACTGCCACTGTTATTGCCACCATTCATATTGTCACTTTTATGGCCACTGCTGTTGCAGCTGCCACCCTCCTCACTCTGTCATATAGCCACTATTGTTCTTGTTATTGCCACTGCTGCTCACCCTCCCCTCTCTGTTATGGGGCCACTATTGTCTGTTTTATTGCCACTGCTGTTGGCCTCCATCCCCACTCTGTTATGGGGCCATTATTGTCACTGTTACTGCCACTGCTGCTACTGCCAGTGCCCTCACTTTGACATGGGGCAACGTTTGTCACTTTTATTGCCACTGCTATTGCTGCTGCCACTTGGAATGCTTTTTTCTCACTCTACAGCTCACTTGCCCCCAAAAAACCCTTCCCAGGACTTTTATAGGAGCCCAGTGAACTGGCTTAGTCTCTCAATACAGATTTACTGTATCACATAATTCAAAGTGAATGTTAATTTACGAAGAAGGGAGGCAGAAAAGGTTTAAGTTGAGAAAAAGAAATATATTACAAACTTTTACTGATTAATGTAAAGAGTGTTGAAAGTATATTAATCATTTAAACTCAGGCTACCTCCTTCTTTATGCCTGCTTGTTTGCCAATACTCCAGTACATTGTTCTGATGTCAACTTATAGGTGTCAAGACTTCTTGCTCCGTACCTAATTCCTGGGTTGTTGCCTGCATTGTCCTGTCACTTCAATGTGATTTGCCCTCCTGGTTTGACCCTTGACACCTACTTCTGTCTTTGCCCTTTGTTACTGCATTCTTGGCTCGACCCTGGTTATCTTCTGCTATGCCCATAACCACAGCTGTCAGCAATCAGAAGTTAATCTGTGGTCTATGGAATCCCTTTCAGTGGAATCCAAACCCCTGATAGGGGTAGGAGTATTAGATGAGTGCCAGGGAATCCCTAAGACTCTACACTTCAGTTGAGTGATAATCTGACTGTAGAAGAAGAGACTTAAATTGTTCAGCTTAAATAAAGCAGGTTTGTAATAAAGCTGTGTGTTTGTAAACTTGTCTGTCTTCATGAGACAACTCCTTTACTTTAACCCCTTAGTGACTGATGACGTACTATGTACATCATGATGTGGTGTTAGTTACCGCATGATGACGTGCACAGTACGTCATGAGCTCCAAGTGTCACCACAAGTACATTTGCGGTGACACTTGCTTGCAAACTGGTGTCACGGACAGCAGAGCTGTCCGGACACCCGGCAGGGGACCAATCACAGTGGTCCCCGCCTTAGAACCCCTGCGATTGGTCAGTCAGATTTGACTGACCAATCGCAGAGTTCAGCAGCGCAGCCCCGATGTCCTTGAGGAAATCGGGGCTGCACTGCTATGTTGTAATACTTCAGGATGGCCGAGCGGGACCTGCCCTGCCCTCCCTGCCCGCCCACAGCATGTAAGTTAACCCAAAGCCCCCCACCTCTGCCTTCAATCCCCCCCAATATCAGGATGGCCGAGCGGTATTAGATTGTCAGCTGTAACATACAGCTGACAATCTAAAGTAACGGCCAGCATCGCTGCTGGCAGTGATGTCGGCCGTTTAAGCCCTTCCATGCCGTGGTCCGTAGGGACCATGGAAGGGGTTAACAGGGAGGAAGCTCCCTCCCCCATTGGGCGCTGCGGTGCGCTGGCAGTGCACCGATGGTGTGGCCAGAAGAGAGGGAGGGAGCTTCCTCCCCCTCCCATCGGGACGCTGCTCTGCTGTGGCAGCGTCCCGATGGTTACCATAGCAACCGGACGCCATCTGGCTTGCCATGGTATATCAAGCCTGACCAGGTTCCTGCTAAAGGCAGGAGTCTGATCAGGCTTACTGTAAAGTAAAAATACACTGCAGTACACTATATAGTGTACTGCGGTGTATTATAGAGACATCAGATCCACTGGATCTTCAAGAACCAAGTGGGTCTGAGTCAAAAAAGTGTAAAAAAAAAGTGTAAAAAAAAAAGAAAAACGTAGAAAAAAATATTTTTTTTCCATATATGCACATTTATAACTGAGTAAAAATAAATAAAATAAAATAATAAAATACCCTAGACATGTTAGGTATCGCTGCGTCCATAACAACTTACTCTACAAAAATCTCACATGGCCTAACCCCTCAGATGAACACAGTAAAAAAAAAATGAAAACTATGTAAAAAAAAGCCATTTTTTGTCACCTTACATTACAAAAAGCGTAATACCAAGCGATCAAAAAGGCGTATTCCCCCCAAAATAGTACCAATCTAACCGTCATCTCATCCCGCAAAAAATTAGCCCCTACCTGAGACAATCACCCAAAAAAAAAAACTACAGCTCTCACACTATGAAGACACTAAAACATGATTTTTTTTGTTTCAAAAATGATATTATTGTGTAAACCTTAAATAAATAAAAAAAGTACACATGTTGGGTATAGCCACGTCCATAACAACCTGCTCTACTAAAATCTCACATGACCTAACCTCTCAGATAAACACAGTAAAAAAATAAAAAAAAACTATGTCAAAAAAGCCATTTTTTGTCACCTTACATCACAAAAAGCGCAATACCAAGCGATCAAAAAGGCGTATTCCCCCCAAAATAGTACCAATCTAACTGTCATCTCATCCCACAAAAAATTAGCCCCTACCTGAGACAATCGCCCAAAAAATAAAAAAACTACAGCTCTCACACTATGAAGACACTAAAACATGATTTTTTTTTGTTTCAAAAATGATATTGTTGTGTAATAAATAAAAAAAAGTACACATGTTGGGTATCGCCACGTCCGTAACTACCTGCTCTACAAAAATCTCACATGACCTAACCCTTCAGGCAAACGCAGTAAAAATGAATAAATAAAAGCTGTGCCAAAATTACCAATTTTTGGGTCACCTTGCCCCAAAAAGTGTAATAATGAATAATCAAAAAATCATATTTACCCAAAAATGGTACCAATAAAAATTTCAACTCTTCCTGCAAAAAAATGAGCCCCTACACAAGACAATCGGAAGAAAAATAAAAAAGATATGGCGTTCAGAAAATGGAGACACAAAAACATATTTTTTTCTCAAAAATGCTTTATTATGTAAAACTGAAACAAACAAAGAAAGTAGACATATTTGATATAATCGCGTCCGGAACAACCTGCTCTATAAAAATACCATATGATCTAACCTGTCAGATGAACATTATAAAAAACAAAAAAGAAATACAGTACCAAAACATCCATTCTTCGGCTACCTTGCCTCCCCAAAAAAAAAAAATAGAGCGATTAAAAATCATATGTACCCCAAAATAGTACCAATAAAACTGTCATCTTATCCCGTAGTTTCCAAAATGGGGTCACTTTTTGATTGTTTGTACTATAGGGTGCATCTGGGGAGCTTCCAATGGGACATGGTGTCTAAAAACCAGTCCAGCAAAATCTGACTTCAAAAAACCATACGGCGCTCCTTTCCTTCTGCGCCCTGCCATGCGCCCATACAGCAGTTTACTACCGCATGAGGGGTGTTTCTGTAAACCGCAGAATCAGGGTAATAAATATTTGAGTTTTGTTTGGCTGTTAACCTTAGATGTGTTAAAGAAAAAATGGACTAAAATGGTAAATCTGCCAAAAAAAGTGAAATTTTGAAATTTCATCTCCGTTTTCCTTTAATTCTTGCGGAATTTCTAAAGGGTTAACAAAGCTTATAAAATCGGTGTTAAGTAACTTGAGGGGTGTAGTTTCCAAAATTGGATCATTTATGGGGGGTTCTACTATGTGAGCCCCACAAAGTGACTTCAGACCTGAACTGGTCCTTAAAAAGTGGGTTTTGTAAATTTTCTTAAAAAATTTAAGAATTGCCTCTAAAATTCTAAGCCTTCTAACGTCCCAAAAAAATAAAATGACATTTACAAAATGATGCAAACATAAAGTAGACATATGGGGAATGTTAAATAATAAATATTTTATGAGATATCACTTTCAATTTTAAAAGCAGAGAAATTGAAATTTTGAAAATTGTGAATTTTTCCAAATTTTTTGTAAAGTTGGGATTTTTTCATAAATAAAGGTGACATATATTGACTCAAATTTATGACTGTTATGAAGTACAATGTGTCACGAGAAAACAATCTCAGAATGGCTTGGATAAGTAAAAGTGTTTCAAAGTTATCACTACATAGAGTGATACATGTCAGATTTTCAAAAATAAGTCTGGTCACGAAGGTGCAAAATGGCCTGGTCATTAAGGGGTTAATTCTCTTCTTAAGTTCACAGGGATGATATGTTCTAAAACATCTCTATTTTGAAATATAGCCTCAAAATGGCCATCTCCACAAAAGCAGTTAACATTTACTTCCTTAAAACATAAGTACATTTTTTTCAGCTTTTCTCATAATAGTAAAACTTTAAATGCATTTGCTTAAGAATATGGCTTATTTTGCAGTAAAAGCAAAAAAAATATACATTTAATACATTTATATTTTATTTTGCTATACTTTACACCTTTGTACTTGTAAATCCCATGAGAAAAATTATGACTGAATCATTTAAAGACATGCCAAACCAGAAAGTGGTCTGAGTTATTCAAAGCTTCATTTATTTCTTATAATATGCTAATTGCCTATCCCTCTTGAAGTTTAGCCCATGTAGAAAAATTGCTGACAAAAATATGAGCCAGTATGCTAGCACATTCTTAAAAGTCATGATTTTGCTGTGTTGTTTTAATACTGGATAACAAATTAATTTGCGGGCATTCCATACTTTTTCTTCTCTATCATAATTTGTTGTTTGTTTGTTCTTCTCTCTGTACTGGTACATTTGGGTCAGCAACACCTCAAATATTTTGAAAGCCAATAACTTTTCACGACGGGAGTCTGTGAATGTGTTTAACTATGTGGACAGTAGAAAATAGGAGAAGGTTATAAATAAATGGGACATGGTGACCCACAGATGTATTCTACTACATCTGAGGTGGTAGACATCAAAATTGACTGTATCCAGTGTGAACTTTGAGGATTTAATTGGATTTCAGAAGCTTGGGACTTTTGTACAAAACATAATAAATGAAATACATTTCATTGGATTTGGCAGGGTATTAGATTTAGAAATGTTATTTGGTATATACAACATTTAGAATTCACAGTATTTAGAGGAATGCAGAGTCATGATTTTTCAATTATGAAAAAAAGTTCTATAATACATTTTATTAAAGGGGTTATCCCACGAATAATGTAAAAAATGAAAATCAGACATCATATAATACATGATCGCCTCTTTCTAACAAAGTTAGGACCAGCCCTGTAACTCACATGGATCGAGTGATCTCTAGATTCATTGCTCTGCTATATTTATATCAAGCCGACAGCTAAAGGGGAGTGTCTTTTCTGCTGGAGCTAAGGGGGTGTGTCTCAGCTCTACCTATCATAGCAGGAGGTGTCTCCATGCTCTCCCTATCACAGCTCAGGAGGCAGTTAAAAGTTGAAACTGAGCATGTGCGGCCTGCTCAGTGAGTAGGTCAAAGAAATAAGAAATTAAGTGGTCCTATACAGATACATTTTATTGAATAACTCAGTAGCTATACAACATTTTTAATGACATTCAATTACAAAAGTATTCAGATCCAGGTGCTGGTTTGAAAACTGTAGAATATTTTTCGTGGGACAACCCCTTTAACTCAGTAGTATTTTAAAGGTATGTACAACAATGCAGTAAAATAATAAAACAGTAACTTTGAATTTACAACCTTAGGGCTCTTTCATATTAACACTATTCATTTCTGTTGTTCTTTTCCATTATAGAAGCAGAACAATAAAAAAGTGCCGGATCCAGCTCATAACTGACCCTAACAGAGCTAAACTGATCCCATTGACTATAAAGAGGCTCGTTTGGTTTCCATTTGGGAGTCTTCTTTTTAGCTGAGAAAAAAGTCCTGCATTCAGGACTTTTCTCTCTGCTGCTTTTGACTGAATCTGGATTGAGGTCCTGAAAAGATTCTTGGACGCAGATGTGAACCAGGCCTACTGTTTTATGTGTATAGCTCTTATACAGTCTTCATGTTTATGGACTATAAACTCTGTGGAGACACTAGACATACCCACTGTATCCTGCTTCTCCCCTCAACCAAACTAGATGTTTCAGAAAAAATGGGCAATAGAGAAGACAGGTAGAATTAATAACAAACAAAAAAGAAAAACTCACTGCTGCTCACTTTGGATAAACTCACTGATGACTGTTATGCTCCTACAGCCTTCTGTGTATCTAAATAGCCGGTTCACGCCCATTTATGCATATTAATTATTAATATTACACAAATATTAATAATTAACACATCCTTTAACAGTTATCAAGCTGTAACCCAGAAAAATGGTACAATGGTGCCTTCCCATAACGGATGTAGGATTTTTTTTCCCCTGAATTTCAGGACATAAGATGCCTCAAATTTATTAAGAGGCATGTGGCTTTTAATAAATTTGTTGCATTAAATGTGGTAAAAATAATTTTATGACACAAAAAATGCTCATATCAATTCAATACCATAAAAAATACAGAGTTACACCCGTTTGAACTGCACAAGCTGGAAATAACTAATTGAGTGGTCACTAAGGTCTAAATTATGTGCACAATTAAGAGTTAAAAAGACATTTTAATTATAGATTGAAAACAGACTAATGTACAATATTAATTATATTCTGCCTTTACCATGACTGTAGCAGACAAGGTAAAATATATAATCACGGAAGGAAGCTGACAAGTTTTATATTCCTTGCAATAGTTTATTTTGAATTTATAATAAAAATTTTGAATAAACAGCCCCTTTGAAGTATAGCAATAAAATCTGCCGACAGGTAAAATACTGCACTTCATATTTTGTTTCCCACTTTTTACTGTTGCAGTTTTGCTTTATTGTAAGAGTATAAATTATAAATGTAAAGGTTGATTTGACCCTAAATTTCCATTCTACTTCTAGATTGAGAACTCAAACTATTCAACTCACTGACTTTAAGTATGGCTATTCAGGAAAAATACTTTATTGTTATAGATTATTATTCTCTTATTGATATTTGGAGGTTAAACATGAAGTCACATTGCCAGAATCTGTTACTATTTGCATGCATTTGCAAACAGTTCAGAGAAATCATAGGTGGGTGGCAATTATCCCTGTTTTATGGAAAAGAAAAGATATAACTGTGCCTGGTTTAAAACAAAGCAACAAAGCCACCCAAAGAGAAAAATAACATTTGTGTGTGGGTTTATTCCACAATATGAACATGGCACATTGTTCTTAATTTGTTGCTTACTTTTTGCCTATGTTTTTCCTTGAAAACATATGTGTTTATAAGCATTTTCAATATATCTGCCTAACATCTATTCATCCATCTGCATAAAAAGTCTTATTTTATTTAATGTAGCATTGTTATATAAAGGCAAATTCAAATGTCAGGTTTTTAGTAAGTGGTAATACAACATAGAACATTTAACCATCAATTACTTCAATGTATGTTGCCAAAAAGAGATGCAAAAGACTCTAACTGCAAGGTCAAATGGAAAGCGGGTCTTACTATGGAGACACATAGGTCTGTGTATGAGCGGTATACACAAAAAGACATGTTACTTTAAACTTCTACTATTTACCAAGTTTATTTGTGTTTAGTTTAGATAAAAATGGCAATATAATTTGGTTGCAAATGTGTACAAAATAGCATGTTAGATTCAAGAACTGATATAGAATGTACAGTCATGGCCAAAAGTTTTGAGAATGATACAAATATTAATTTTTACAAAGTCTACTGCTTCAGTTTTTATAATGGCAATTTGCATATACTCCAGAATGTTATAAAGAGTGATCAGCTTAACAGCAATTACTTGCAAAGTCAATATTTGCCTAGAAAATGAACTTTATCCCCCAAAACACATTTCAACATCATTGCAGCCCTGCCTTAAAAGGACCAGCTAACATTGTTTCAGTGATTGCTCCATTAACACAGGTGTGGGTGTTGATGAGGACAGGGCTGGAGATCAATCTGTCATGATTAAGTAAGAATGACACCACGGGACACTTTAAAAGGAGGCTGGTGCTTGGCATCATTGTTTCTCTTCTGTTAACCATGGTTATCTCTAAAGAAACACGTGCAGTCATCATTGCACTGCACAAAAATGGCTTAACAGGGAAGAGTATCGCAGCTAGAAAGATTGCACTTCAGTCAACAATCTATCGCATCATCAAGAACTTCAAGAAGAGAGGTTCCATTGTTGCCAAAAAGGCTCCAGGGCGCCCAAGAAAGACCAGCAAGCACCAGGACCGTCTCTTAAAAGTGTTTCAGCTGCGGGATCGGGCTACCAGCAGTGCAGAGCTTGCTCAGGAATGGCAGCAGGCAGGTTTGAGTGCATCTGCACGCACTGTGAGGCGGAGACTCTTGGAGCAAGGCCTGGTCTCAAGGAGGGCAGCAAAGAAGCCACTTCTCTCCAGAAAAAACATCAGGGACAGACTGATATTCTGCAAAAGGTACAGGGAGTGGACTGCTGAGGACTGGGGTAAAGTCATGAATCCCCTTTTCGATTGTTTGGGACATCTGGAAAACAGCTTATTCGGAGAAGACGAGATGAGCGCTACCACCAGTCTTGTCTCATGCCAACTGTAAAGCATCCTGAAACCATTCATGTGTGGGGTTGCTTCTCAGCCAAGGGAATCGGCTCTCTCACAGTCTTGCCTAAAAACACAGCCATGAATAAAGAATGGGACCAGAATGTCCTCCGAGAGCAACTTCTCCCAACCGTCCAAGAGCAGTTTGGCGATCAATGCCTTTTCCAGCATGATGGAGCACCTTGCCATAAAGCAAAGGTGATAACTAAATGGCTCAGGGAACAAAACATAGAGATTTTGGGTCCATGGCCTGGAAACTCCCCAGATCTTAATCCCATTGAGAACTTGTGGTCAATCATCAAGAGACGGGTGGACAAACAAAAACCTACTAATTCTGACAAAATGCAAGCATTGATTGTGCAAGAATGGACTGCTATCAGTCAGGATTTGGTCCAGAAGTTGATTGAGAGCATGCCAGGGAGAATTGCAGAGGTCCTGAAGAAGAAGGGTCAACACTGCAAATATTGACTTGCTGCATTAACTCATTCTAACTGTCAATATAAGCTTTTGTTACTCATAATATGATTGCAATTATATTTCTGTATGTGATAAAAACATCTGACAAACACACATAAAAACCAGAGGGCAGCAGATCATGTGAAAATATAATATTTGTGTCATTCTCAAAACTTTTGGCCATGACTGTACTGTACTGTGTTCCCAAATTCGAAGAAACATAAGCAGAATCTACTTGGATAACAACTATTTTTAGGGTTCAATAAGTGTGCATAGATGATTCATGAAACTGAACAAGAGATGAGAAGGAGAGGTGAGTGCATTGGGGGGGGGGGGGGGTGCAATAGAGAATGCAGAAAGGGTTCCAGGGGTTTCAAAAATCAAGCTAAACTGAGTGAAGCTTAGACATTGGTATCTACAAGAACAAAGGGGTCCAGTGTAGGTTAAAAGTATATTGTGTACCCACTTGTTATAGCATACTAACAGCTATCATCTGTCCAAAAATTCTAAACTAATGGAACATATGTAGTGGTTAAACTTTGTAATATCTGGTTTTGTAGCACTGTGACTTCAGGCATTGTCTAATATCTAGAAATGGTACTTACCATACTGTATTTAAATATAATTGACCTGATTGTGTACCTTGCATAAAGAATGAAGCCTACAACCACAATCAAGCATCTTCCATTTGTGGTTGAGAAATAGTTCCGGAATGGGAAAAAAAAGAATTTTTCGTTTTTACAAAGAGTTGTTAGCTCTAAGCTGGAACAATTTTTTTATCTCCCAAATATACATTGTGCAAAATCCATGACTCTCTGCAAATCCTTACATGCAATTGTCAGAGTTTATTTGCTTTTCTATATTTGCATTCTTGTACAATATGTTTATGCCCTTGCCTTTATGAAAATATGTGTGGAATGCAGGGGTGTCCTTCCTTACCTTTCCTCTTGGCTAGACATATCTGAGATGAGAGGTGTTGAATGACCAACTTTGAAAAAAAAGCATGATTCTACAATGAAAGGAAAATACATACAATGCAACGGCACACTGCTAACCAGATAAAGCACAAAATGCCATAGAGATATGAGGTATTCTGGAGCTAATGATATGCTTGTTTAGTAAATTAGAGATTCTTGGCAATATATATTTTGTACAAAATTATCTGGGCCCGTCCACCAAATCGTCAAGGTGATCTCTGTAGAACGGGAACCTAACACTATTTCCTACCTGTTATGTGCCAACCTTGGCTTCCGTATAATCAGGGGATGTTGGTTCCACATGCATGCTGGGTCCCTTCTGCCTTTTGCCATTTATGGTGCTTCAAAGGCCTCCACTAATACAGGGATGCAGGTACCAAGATGCATGCCGAGTCCACTCGGCTTTATAGTTACACTAATTAAAATCAGCCTATGGGGCAGATGGGGCTAGTCAGGAGTGCATGACCAAATGAAGTAGCCACACCTCCAGTACAAACTTACAAAGAAAAAAGGGGAATTTCTTACAAAGAAAGAAAAGGGAATGATTTCACAATGTTTTGTTGGGAGATATATATGCTATATTTGTCATTATTAGAGATGAGCGAGCACTAAAATGCTCGGGTGCTCGTTATTCGAGTCGAACTTTTCCCGATGCTCGAGTGCTCGTTTCGAATAACGAACCCCATTGAAGTCAATGGGAGACTCGAGCATTTTTGCGGGGGACCAAGGCTCTGCCTAGGGAAGGCTGGGTGAAAACCTGGAAACCTCAGAAAATGATAGAAACACCACGGAAATGGACAGGAAACAGCAGGGGCAGCATGCATGGATGCCTCTGAGGCTGCTTAATCCCACCATTACCCCAAATCCTCAGGCAACAGCCTGGTGGTTACCCTCATGGCAATTGTGCTCACCCAGACCAAGAAAGGCGAGGCAAATACCCATCACATGTTAGGGAAGCACCCAACTAGGTGCAACGAAGGTCCATCACCGCCTGCAGGTGACACCACTGCTCATGCTGGCACTGCAGCTAAAATCAAGTTTAGTATCTGTTCTTATCAGTTGCTGTGCCTGCTGGTGGTATAGTGGTGAGCATAGCTGATTCCCACGCAGTTGATCTGGGTTCGATTCCTGTCTATTGCAGGAGGCAATTCAGAATCAGTACAATATCTAATACGTCCCCCTACCCGGGAAAATTGTTTGGAGAGAAGGCATGTAGGTGGGGGGGAAGGAGGTTTCCCTGGAAGAGCCAGAGGATTTGGGAAAACTGTTGCTTTAACCCGTATGGTATCAATTCTTCTCAGTTTAATACCGTATACGTCCCCTATCTTGGGACCCTATATTTAAAGGGGTTGTCCGGGTTCAGAGAAGAACCCGGACATACCTGCAATTTCACCCAGGCAGCCTGCCTGAAGAGGACATCGGAGCATCTCATGCTCCGATGCCCCCCCCTTGCCCTGCGCTAGATCGCGCAGGGCAAGGTCTCTTGTTTTGTAAATACTCGCTGCCGGGCGGGTACTTCCGCCCGGCAGTGAGTTCGGTGACGTCACCGGCCTTAATGGGCCGGCTTTAGCGCTGCCCTAGCCGTTTTACTGGCTAGGGCAGCGCTGAAGCCTGTCCATCAGCGCCGATGACGTCACCGACTCACTGCCGGGCGGAAGCCTCTGCCCGGCAGGGACGGTACGTCACCGGAACCCGGCGAAATTCCTTTGCCCTGCGCTAATTAGCGCAGGGCAAAGGAGGGCATCGGAGCATAGGATGCTCCGATGCCCTCTTCAGGCGGGCTGCCTGGGTGAAATTGCAGGTATGTCCGGGTTCTTCTCTGAACCCGAACACCCCTTTAATGGATTTTTTCGAACACGGAAAACGGAAAAAGAGCTTGCTCTGGCCAGGGGAGTGTCTTTCCCACTGCAGCTAAGGGGATGTGTCCATGCTCTGCCTACCACAGGTCAGGAGGCAGATAAAAGAAGAACAAAAACAAACACGAGTACAACTTCGGAAACGTCCCCTATCCGGCTAAATTGTTTGTAGAGTGGGCCTGTAGGGGGGGGGCAGGCTGGGGCAAGGAGGTTTCGCTGGAAGAGCCAGAGGAGTGCCCCCTGGGCTAGCATGTGTGGTGGTGACAACAGCCAGATGGATTTGGGAAAACTGTTGCTTTAATCCGTATGGTATCAATTATTCTCAGTTTAATACCGTATACGTCCCCTATCCGGGTAAATTGTTTGTAGAGTGGGCCTGTAGGTGGGTGGCAGGCTGGGGCAAGGAGGTTTCGCTGGAATAGCGTGTGTGGGGGTGACAACAGCCGGGTGTAGTCAGAATGACGACGCAGGACCCCAACTTAAAAATTTAGCATCAACCGGTACAATTGTCAATTATGAGCTACATCAAGTGTGGCATGACTTTTAAATGGATATTGCATGTGGTCACGTACTCCCTGGAACCCCATAGTCACCCCTTCCCTGATGTGATAGCCCAGAACATTCTCTGCCCCAATTCGCAAGACCTTTTGCTGTTTCCGTGTGCTGACAGTGGGGATTTACCAGTGTTGTCTGAGGAGGTGGTGGACAATGGCGAGACACAGGTGTCGGGGGGGTGAAGTAGTTGTATGGGAAGCAAGTTACAGTGGGGACTCCTTGGGGGGGAATTTCTCAGGATGGGACAGATTCAACTTGGGTGGATCAGGCACAGGAACAGATGAATTTTTTGGGGGGTTTGTTTAACTTTTATTTAGCAAAAATAACCACAGAGATATTTATTCGTTATCTTCTCTGCGCAGTCTGGCTTAGGGGTTCGTCACTTTGATGGTGAGCTGTGCCGCTCTTTCCACAATGGTCTGTAGGTTCTTAGATGGAGACTTTGTCGGCGATTTCAGTACAGATGGACTTGTTGCTCATCAACAGAACCATGACCTCCTTGACATTGTGGACAAGGAATTTGCGGGTGGACCAGGAATTTGCGGAACCCTGTGGGCAGCATGTGTTTGGTCTTCTACTTGCTACCGTATCCAATGTTGGGCAATATAGATTCGCAAGTAACATTATTTTTCACACCTATCCCAAAAATAAAAATGTATGCAGTTTGCGCAAATAAAACTGGAAACTGGAATTGGAGAGAGGGCCTGTAGGTGGACCTCCGGAAAAATTGTTTGGAGAGAGGGCCTGTAGGTGGACCTCCGGAAAAATTGTTTGGAGAGAGGGCCTGTAGGTGGAACTCCTGAAAAATTGTTTGGAGAGAGGGCCTGTAGGTGGAACTCCGGAAAAATTGTTTGGAGAGAGGGCCTGTAGGTGGACCTCCGGAAAAATTGTTTGGACAGAGGGCCTGTAGGTGGACCTCCGGAAAAATTGTTTGGACAGAGGGCCTGTAGGTGGAACTCCGGAAAAATTGTTTGGACAGAGGGCCTGTAGGTGGACTCTGGAAAAATTGTTTGGAGAGAGGGGCCTGTAGGTGGAACTCCGGAAAATTGTTTGGACAGAGGGCCTGTAGGTGGACCTCCGGAAAAATTTTTGGACAGAGAGCCTGTAGGTGGACCTCTGGAAAAATTGTTTGGAGAGAGGGCCTGTAGGTGGACCTCTGGAAAAATTGCTTGATTAAAAGCTTGAAGGGGGCCCTCCTGAAAAATTGTTCTAAGAGAGTGCCAGTTGGACGTCTAAAAAATGGCGTTTTTTGGGTCAGCGTTAGGCAAAGACGATATGTAGGAGGAGGAGGAGTAGGAGGAGGAGTAGAGAAGAGGAATCGGATACATAAGTTATTTAAATCTTTAGCTGCTTTCCCCCGGAGGAGATTTGAATTCCGGTGAAATCCAGGCTTTGTTCATTTTAATAAGCGTCAGCCTGTCAGCGCTGTCAGTTGACAGGCGTGTACGCTTATCGGTGATGACGCCACCAGCTGCACTGAATACCCGCTCTGACAGCACGCTAGCGGCAGGGCAGGCCAGCACCTCCAAGGCGTACAGCGCCAGTTCAGGCCACGTGTCCAGCTTTGAAACCCAGTACTTGTATGGAGCAGAGTGATCGCTACGGACGTTGGTATGGTCAGCAGCTAGGTACTC
>ONZH01014432.1:0-33916 GCA_900303285.1 Rhinella marina
AAATTGTTTGGAGAGAGGGCCTGTAGGTGGACCTGCTGGAAAAATTATTTAGAGAGAGGGCCTGTAGGTGGACCTCTCTCTAAAAAAAATTGTGGTAAAAGAGTGCCAGTTGGACCTCTAAAAAATGGCGTTTTTTTGGTCAGCGTTAGGCAAAGACGACAAGGAGGAGGAGTAGGAGGAGTAAAGAAGAGGAATCGGATACATAAGTTATTTAAATCTTTAGCTGATTTCCCCCGAAGGAGATTTGAATTCTGGTGAAATCCAGGCTTTGTTCATTTTAATAAGCGTCAGCCTGTCAGCGCTGTCAGTTGACAGGCGTGTACGCTTATCGGTGATGACGCCACCAGCTGCACTGAATACCCGCTCTGACAGCACGCTAGCGGCAGGGCAGGCCAGCACCTCCAAGGCGTACAGCGCCAGTTCAGGCCACGTGTCCAGCTTTGAAACCCAGTAGTTGTATGGAGCAGAGTGATCGGTCCGGACGTTGGTATGGTCAGCTAGGTACTCCCTCACCATCTTTCTGTACAGCTCCCCCCTACTCTGCCTAGACTGGGGACAGGTGACAGTGTCTTGCTGGGGTGACATAAAACTGGCAAAGGCCTTGGAGAGCGTTCCCCTGCCAGTGCTGGACAAGCTGCCTGCTCACCTCCTCTCCCCCACTACTTGGCCCACAAAACCATGCCCTCTGCCGCTAGCGGCATCAGATGGGAAGGATTGTTTCAGCTTGTGCACCAGGGCCTGTTGATATATATTCACTCTCAGACTCCTTTCCTCTGCAAGGATGAGAGTGGAAAGGTTCTGCTTGTACCGTGGGTCCAGGAGAGTGAACACCCAGTAATCGGTGTTTGAAAAAATGCTTCTAACGCGAGGGTCACGGGATAGGAAGCCTAACATGAAGTCTGCCATGTGCGCCAGAGTCCCAACACGCAAGAATTCCCTCTCCTCACTGGCCTGACTCTCCATTTCCTCCTCCTCCTCCTCCTCTTCAGCCCATACACGCTCAAGAGTTAAGAAGGACTGAGCACTGGTACCCTCTTCTGTCTCGCAGACATTCTCCTCCTCTTCCTTCTCATCCTCATCCCCCTCCTCCGATACGCGCTGAGAAACAGACCGGAGGGTGCTCTGGCTATCAAGCGACGTATCTTCCTCCACCGTCTCTTGTGACAAGCGCAAAGCATCCGACTTGATGCTGAGCAGTGAGTTTTTCAACAGGCAAAGCAGCGGGATGGTGAGGCTGATAATGGCGGCATCGCCGCTAACCATCTATGTTGACTCCTCAAAGTTGCTCAACACCTGGCAGATATCAGACATCCACGTCCACTCCTCATTGTATACTTGAGGAATCAGACTGACCTGACTACCAGTTCTGGTGGAAGTTGACATCTGGCAGTCTACAATCGCTCTGCGCTGCTGATAAACTCTGGATAACATGTTTAATGTGGAATTCCATCTCGTGGGCACGTCGCACAACAGTCGGTGAGCGGGCAGTTGTAGGCGGCGCTGCGCTGCCCTGAGAGTGGCAGCATCTGTGGTCGACTTGCGGAAATGCGCACAGATGCGACGCACCTTGGTGAGCAAATCAGACAGATTGGGGTATGTCTTGAGGAATCGCAGAACTATTAGATTGAACACGTGGGCCAGGCATGGCACATGTGTCAGTCTGCCGAGTTGCAGAGCCGCCACCAGGTTACGCCCGTTGTCACACACAACCATGCCTGGCTTGAGGTTCAGCGGTGCCAGCCACACATCGGTCTGCGCCGTGATGCCCTGTAACAGCTCTTGGGCGGTGTGCCTTTTGTCACCAAAGCTCAGCAGTTTGAGCACCGCCTGCTGGCGCTTACCCACGGCACTGCTGCTGCGCCTAGAGCTCACGGATGGTAATTCGGTGGAGGAGGAGGAGGAGGGGTCGGAGGAGGAGGCATAGTTCGTCTGAGAGACCGTGACCGAGGTAGGCCCCGCAATCCTCGGTGTGGGCAGTACATGAGCGGCCCCAGGGTCAGTCTCGGTCCCAGCCTCCACCAAGTTAACCTAATGTGCCGTCAGTGAGATATAGTGTCCCTGCCCGGCAGCACTTGTCCACGTGTCCGTGGTTAGGTGGACCTTCTCAGAAACAGCGTTGGTCAGGGCACGGATGATGTTCTCTGACACGTGCTGGTGTAGTGCTGGGACGGCACATCGGGAAAAATAGTGGCAGCTGGTGACCGAATACCGAGGGGCAGCCACCGCTATGAGATTGCGAAAGGCCTCGGTCTCTACCAGCCTATAGGGCAGCATCTCCTGGCTCAGCAATTTGGAGATGTGGACGTTGAGGGCTTGGGCATGTGGGTGGGTGGAACTTTTTTTTCTCTTGCGCTCCAGCGTCTGCTGTAAAGACAGCTGAACGCTGCGCTGGGACACATTGGTGGACACTGTAGAGGATCGTGGAGGCGAAGGTGTGGTTTTCCGGCAGGAGGCGCTCGTGCCAGGGTCCTGGGCAGGGGGTTGACTAGCAGAGGCAGCGAGTGACGCAGGGGGTTTACTAGCAGAGGCAGCGAGTGACACAGGGGAAGGAGCAGTGTTGTGACCCGCAGGAGGTGGTGAATGGCCTTGGTTCCATTGAGTGGGGTGTTTAGCACTCATATGCCTGCGCATGCTGGTGGTGGTTAGGCTAGTAGTGGTGGCACCCCTGCTGATCCTGATGTGGCACAGGTTGCACACCACAGTTCGACGGTCATCCTCACTTTCATTAAAGAACCTCCAGACTTGCGTACATCTAGGCCTCGCCACGGGAGCTTCACTACGTGAAACAGTTGCTGCTGATGCACCAGCTCTGGCCCTGCTTCTCCCTCTGGCCACACCACTGCCTCTTCCAACCTGTTCTGGTGCAGCACTTGCCTCCACCTCAGAAGCACTGTCTTCACTCGGCTTATCAACCCAGCTTGGGTCAGTCACCTCGTCATCCTCCAATTCCTCAGTCTGCTCCCCCCTCGGACTTCCTGCCCTGACAACAACTTCACCACTGTCTGACAACCGTGTCTCCTCATCGTCCGACACCTCTTTAAAAACTTCTTCCACTAAGTTAACATTGTCATCATCATCATCATCACCCACAGACTGCGACAGTTGGAAAACTTGGGCATCGGGAACGAGGTCAGCAGCAACATGAGAAGTGGTTTTTGACTCTGGGAAGGGTCCAGAAAACAGTTCCTGAGAGTATGCCGGATCGCATTCCAAATTTTCCTGGGAGGGGGCAGACTGGAGGGAAGGAGGTTTAGGTGGAGGAGCCAGAGGAGTGCTAACTTGAGTAACATGGGTGGACTGCGTGGAAGACTGACTGGTGGACAAATTACTTGAAGCATTGTCCGCAATCCACGACATCAGCTGTTCGCACTGTTGTGGTTTCAACAGTCCTCTACCACGTGTCCCTGTAAGTTGAGACATGAAGCTAGGGAGTGTAGCTCTGCGGCGTTCCCCTGCTCCCTCATCAGCAGGTACTGTCTCACCCTGCCCAGGACCACGGCCTCTGCCCCCTGCAGTAATTGAATGCCCACGCCCTCGTGCTCGACCCTTAGCCCTGGGGTTCAACATTTTCTGTATATAAGTGTATTATATAAAAAAACAAAAAATAAATGGGCCTGCTGTACTGAAACCCACAAACTTGTTCAGTCTGGTTTAATTATGTGACGTACAGAAAGTGTCACCAGGACAGAAAATACGGATTGTAGTGAGTGGACAGCTGAACTGTGACACACAGAATGGTTCCACGCAGCTGTGTGAAATGGATTCGTATCACTGAGATAAAACAACAAAAAAACTATTTTTTTATATATATATATATTTTTTTTATATTTTATTTTAGTTTTGTTTTTTTTGGAAAGTGACGTGCAGAAACTATCGTAGACCTTACTCACACCCTGCTGAATTTGGCTATTTTGACTGCGACCCAGACAAATGTCGCACAGAGATTTTTGTGATCAAGCTATATTCGTGAGAGCAAAAGACCTTGTTGGATTAAGTGACGTACAGAATGTGTCACCTGGACAGAAAATACAGATTGTAGTGAGTGGACAGCTGAACTGTGACACACAGAATGGTTCCACGCAGCTGTGTGAAATGGATTCGTATCACTGAGATAAAACAACAAAAAAGCTATTTTTTTATATTTTTTTTTTAGTTTTGTTTTTTTTGGAACGTGACGTGCAGAAACTATCGTAGACCTAACTCACACCCTGCTGACGGTGGCTATTTTGACTGCGACCCAGACAAATGTCGCACAGAGATTTTTGTGATCAAGCTATAGAAGTGAGAGCAAAAGACCTTGTTGGATTAAGTGACGTACAGAATGTGTTACCTGTACAGAAAATACGGATTGTAGTGAGTGGACAGCTGAACTGTGACACACAGAATGGTTCCACACTGCTGTATGAAATGGATTTGTATCACTGAGATATAACAATAAAAAAAAGGGTTATATATGGCGATAGCTGCACTACAAGTGCCAGCCAGCCAGCCAAGCCAGGAGACAAAAAAAAAAAGTCTTGTAGCCCTTAGAAGGGCTGTTGGGTTCTTTTGAGATCACTCCTGCCTAACAAAGAACTAAATGCAGGCCCTAACATTCTCCCTGAAACGCAGCAGCTCTATCCCTAACGATATCCAGACAGCATCTGAGCCGAGCACCGCGGGCAGTCACTAGTATATTCCAGGGTAACCTGATCAGGCCAGCCAACCCCTGCTATCGACATGTAAGGGCCCCACGTGATGCTGGGTGTACCGCAGAGTCTCCTGGCTTGTGATTGGCTGAGTTTATAGGCGCCAAAAATGCACATGCGGAAGTTACCATTTCCTCGAGCATGGCGAGATACTCGTCCGAGCAGCGAGCACTTACGAGTACCGTAATACTCGAACGAGCACCAAGCTCGAACGAGCATGCTCGCTCATCTCTAGTTATACCAAATCCATAACCACCAATTGGAATATAATATGAGAAGGAATCGTGCCACCTTCTATAGTCAAGGAAACAGAGCCACTAAGACCTTAGCTAACAGAATTAAAAACAGAATAATAAAACACAAAATTCCCTATATATATAACTCTAAAAAGGAGAAAATCATTAATCCTAAGGACATAGCTGATACCTTCGCACAATACTATGCATCCTTATTAGAGATGAGCGAGCATGCTCGTCCGAGCTTGGTGCTCGTTCGAGTATTAGGGTACTCGTAAGTGCTCGCTGCTCGGATGAGTATCTCGCCATGCTCGAGGAAATGGCAACTTCCGCATCGTGCTTTTTAGGCGCCTAAAAACACAGCCAATCACAAGCCAGGAGACTCTGCGGTACACCCAGCATCACGTGGGGCCCTTACATGTGGATAGCAGGGGTTGGCTGGCCTGATCAGGTGACCCTGGAATATACTACAGACTGGCCTCGGTGCTCGGCTCAGATGCCGTCTGGATGTCGTTAGGGATAGAGCTGCTGCCTTTCAAGGAGAGTGTTAGGGCCTGCATTTAGTTCTCTGTTAGGCAGGGATCACCCACAAAGAACCCAACAGCCCTTCTAAGGGCTAGAAGACATTTTCTTTTGTCTCCTGGCTTGGCTGGCTGGCTGGCACTAGTAGTGCAGCTATCGCCATGTATAACCCCCTTTTATTTTTTTATGTTATATCTCAGTGATACAAATCCATTACACACAGCAGTGTGGAACCATTCTGTGTGTCACAGTTCAGTACACTCACTATTTTCTGTCCAGGTGACACTTTCTGTATGTCACCGAATACAACCAAGTCATTTGCTGCCTGTCACGTGTATGGCTTCATCCCAAAAATCTCTGTGCGACATTTTTCTGGGTCGCAGTCTAAATAGCTACCGTCAGTAGGGTGTCAGTTAGCTCTACGATAGTTTCTGCACGTCACGTTCCCAAAAAAACAAAAATCCAAAACAAAATATACCAAAAAAATTAGTTTTTTTGTTGTTTTAGCTGAGTGATACAAATCCATTTCACACAGCTGCGTGTAACCTTTCTGTGTGTCACAGTTCAGCACACTCACTCCAAACCGTATATTCTGTCCAGGTGACATTTTCTGTACGTCACCGAATATAACCAAGTCATTTGCTACCTGTCACGTGTAAAGCTTGATCTTAAAAATCTCTGTGCGACATTTGACTGGGTCGCAGTCTAAATAGCCACCGTTAACAGGGTGTCAGTCAGCTGTACGATAGTTTCTGCACGTCACGTTCCCAAAAAAACAAAACTAAAAAAAAAATATTAAAACAAAATATAGAAAAAAAATTTGTTTTTTTTGTTTTTTTAGCTGAGTGATACAAATCCATTTCACACAGCTGCGTGTAACCTTTCTGTGTGTCACAGTTCAGCACACTCTTTCCAATCCGTATTTTCTGTCCAGGTGACACTTTCTGTACGTCACCGAATACAACCAAGTCATTTGCTACCTGTCACGTGTAAAGCTTGATCCTAAAAATTTCTGTGCGACATTTGTCTGGGTCGCAGTCTAAATAGCCACCGTTAACAGGGTGTCAGTCAGCTGTACGATAGTTTCTGCACGTCACGTTCCCAAAAAAACAAAACTAAAAAAAAATATTAAAACAAAATATAGAAAAAAAATTAGTTTTTTTGTTGTTTTAGCTGAGCGATACAAATCCATTTCACACAGCTGCGTGTAACCTTTCTGTGTGTCACAGTTCAGCACACTCACTCCAAACCGTATATTCTGTCCAGGTGACACTTTCTGTACGTCACAAAATTAAACCAGACTGAACAAGTTTGTGGGTTTCAGTACACCAGGCCCATTTATTTAATTTTTTTTATAGAATACACTTATATTCAGAAAATGTTGAACCCCAGGGCTAAGGGTCGAGGACGAGGGCGTGGGAGTGGGCATTCAATTACTGCAGGGGGCAGAGGCCGTGATCCTGGGCAGGGTGAGACAGCACCTGCTGATGAGGGAGCAGGGGAACGCCGCAGAGCTACACTCCCTAGCTTCATGTCTCAACTTACAGGGACACGTGGTAGAGGACTGTTGAAACCACAACAGTGCGAACAGCTGATCTCGTGGATTGTGGACAATGCTTCAAGTAATTTGTCTGCCAGTCAGTCTTCCACGCAGTCCACCCACGTTACCTAAGGGAGCACTCCTCTGGCTCCTCCACCTCAACCTCCTTCCCCCCAGTCTGCCCCCTCCCAGGAAAATTTGGAATGCGATCCGGCATACTCTCAGGAACTGTTTTCTGGACCCTTCCCAGAGTCACAAACCACTTCTCAGGTTGCTGCTGACCTCTTTCCCGATGCCCAAGTTTTCCAACTGTCGCAGTCTGTGGGTGATGATGATGATGACAATGTTGAATTAGTGGAAGAAGTTTGTAAAGAGGTGTCGGACGATGAGGAGACACGGTTGTCAGACAGTGGTGAAGTTGTTGTAAGGGGAGGAATTCCAAGGGGGAGCAGACTGAGGAATCGGAGGATGACGAGGTGACTGACCCGAGCTGGGTTGATATGCCGAGTGAAGACAGTGCTTCTGAGGCGGAGGCGAGTGCTGCACCAGAACAGGTTGGAAGAGGCAGTGGTGTGGCCAGAGGGAGAAGCAGGGCCAGAGCTGGTGCATCAGCAGCAACTGTTTCACGTAGTGAAGCTCCCGTGGCGAGGCCTAGATGTTCGCAAGTCTGGAGGTTCTTTAAAGAAAGTGAGGATGACCGACAGACTGTGGTGTGCAACCAGTGCCACACCAGGATCAGCAGGGGTGCCACCACTACTAGCCTAACCACCACCAGCATGCGCAAAACACCACTCAATGGAACCAAGGCCGTTCACCACCTCCTGCGGGTCACACCACTACTCCTTCCCCTGTGTCACTCGCTGCCTCTGCTAGTAAACCCCCTGCGTCACTCGCTGCCTCTGCTAGTCAACCCCCTGCCCAGGACCCCGGCACAAGCGCCTACCGCCGGAAAACCACACCTTCGCCTCCACGATCCTCCACAGTGTCCACCAATGTGTCCCAGCGCAGCGTTCAGCTGTCTTTACAGCAGACGCTGGAGCGCAAGAGGAAATACAGTTCCACCCACCCACATGCCCAAGCCCTCAACGTCCACATCTCCAAATTGCTTAGCCTGGAGATGCTTCCCTATAGGCTGGTAGAGACCGAGGCCTTTCGCAATCTCATGGCGGTGGCTGCCCCTCGGTATTCGGTCCCCAGCCGCCACTATTTTTCCCGATGTGCCGTCCCAGCCCTACACCAGCACGTGTAAGAGAACATCATCCGTGCCCTGACCAACACTGTTTCTGAGAAGGTCCACCTAACCACGGACACGTGGACAAGTGCTGCCGGGCAGGGACACTATATCTCACTGACGGCACATTAGGTTAACTTGGTGGAGGCTGGGACCGAGACTGACCCTGGGGCCGCTCATGTACTGCCCACACCGAGGATTGCGGGGCCTACCTCGGTCACGGTCTCTCAGACGAACTATGCCTCCTCCTCCGACCCCTCCTCCTCCTCCACCTCCTCCTCCGAATTACCATCCGTGGGCACGGCGCCTTCAGTCGGTAGCTCTAGGTGCAGCAGCAGTGCCGTGGGTAAGCGCCAGCAGGCGGTGCTCAAACTGCTGAGCTTAGGTGACAAAAGGCACAGCGACCAAGAGCTGTTACAGGGCATCAC
Source organism: Rhinella marina (assembly GCA_900303285.1). Lineage (NCBI taxonomy): Eukaryota > Metazoa > Chordata > Amphibia > Anura > Bufonidae > Rhinella > Rhinella marina. The sequence goes on from ONZH01014432.1 coordinate 8,646, forward strand.
GGCGCAGACCGATGTGTGGCTGGCACAGCTGAACCTCAAGCCAGGCATGGTTGTGTGTGACAACGGGCGTAACCTGGTGGCCACTCTGCAACTCGGCAGACTGACACATGTGCCATGCCTGGTCCACGTGTTCAATCTAATAGTTCAGTGGTTCCTCAAGACATACCCCAATCTGTCTGATTTGCTCACCAAGGTGCGCCGCATCTGTGCGCATTTCCGCAAGTCGAGCACAGATGCTGCCACTTTCAGGACAGCGCAGCGCCGCCTACAACTGCCCGCTCACCGACTGTTGTGCGACGTGCCCACAAGATGGAATTCGACATTAAACATGTTATCCAGAGTTTACCAGCAGCGCAGAGCGATTGTAGACTGCCAGATGTCAACTTCCACCAGAACTAGTAGTCAGGTCACTCAGATTCCTCAAGTCTACAATGAGGAGTGGACGTGAATGTCTGATATCTGCCAGGTGTTGAGCAACTTTGAGGAGTCAACACAGATGGTCAGCGGCGATGCCGCCATTATCAGCCTCACCATCCCGCTGCTTTGCCTGTTGAAAAACTCACTGCTCAGCATCAAGTCGGATGCTTTGCGCTTGTCACAAGAGACGGTGGAGGAAGATACGTCGCTTGATAGCCAGAGCACCCTCTGGTCTGTTTCTCAGCGCTTATCGGAGGAGGGGGGGGATGAGGAGAAAGAGGAGGAGAATGTCGGCGAGACAGAAGAGGGTACCAGTGCTCAGTCCTTAACTCTTGAGCGTGTATGGGCTAAAGAGGAGGACTTGGAGGAGGAGGAGGAGGAAATAGAGAGTCAGGCCAGTGAGGAGAGGGAATTCTTGCGTGTTGGGACTCTGGCGCACATGGCAGACTTCATTTTAGGCTTCCTATCCCGTGACCCTCGCGTTAGAAGCATTTTTTCAAACACCAATTACTGGGTGTTCACTCTCCTGGACCCACGGTACAAGCAGAACCTTTCCACTCTCATCCCTGCAGAGGAAAGGAGTCTGAGAGTGAATAGATATCAACAGGCCCTGGTGCACAAGCTGAAACAATCCTTCCCATCTGACGCCGCTAGCAGCAGAGGGCATGGTTCTGTGGGCCAAGTAGCGGGGGAGAGGAGGTGAGCAGGCAGCTTGTCCAGCACTGGCAGGGGAACGCTCTCCAAGGCCTTTGCCAGTTTTTTGTCACCCCAGCAAGACACTGTTACCTGTCCCCAGTCTAGGCAGAGTAGGGGGGAGCTGTACAGAAAGATGGTGAGGGTGTACCTAGCTGACCATACCAACGTCCTGTGTGATCACTCTGCTCCATACAACTACTGGGTTTCAAAGCTGGACACGTGGCCTGAACTGGCGCTGTACGCCTTGGAGCTACTGGCCTGCCCTGCCGCTAGCGTGCTGTCAGAGCGGGTATTCAGTGCAGCTGGTGGCGTCATCACCGATAAGCGTACACGCCTGTCAACTGACAGCGCTGACAGGCTGACGCTTATTAAAATGAACAAAGCCTGGATTTCACCAGAATTCAAATCTCCTCCGGGGGAAAGCAGCTAAAAATTAACATTACTTATGTATCCGATTCCTCTTCTCTACTCCTCCTACTCCTCCTCCTCCTCCAAATCGTCTTTGCCTAACGCTGACCAAAAAAACGCCATTTATCAGAGGTCCAACTGGCACTCTTTTACCACAATTTTTCAGGAGGGCCCCCTACAGGCCCTCTCTTCAAACAATTTTTCCAGAGGTCCACCTACAGGCCCTCTCTCCAAACAATTTTTCCGGAGGTCCACCTACAGGCCCTCTCTCCAAACAATTTTTCCGGAGGTCCACCTACAGGCCCTCTCTCCAAACAATTTTTCCGGAGGTCCACCTACAGGCCCTCTCTCCAAACAATTTTTCCGGAGGTCCACCTACAGGCCCTCTCTCCAGTTCCAGTTTCCAGTTTTATTTGCGCAAACTGCGTAAATTTTTTTTTTGGGATAGGTGTGAAAAATAATATTACCTGCGTATCTATATTTCCCAACATTGGGTACGGTAGCAACAAGAAGACCAAACACATGCTGCCCACAGGGTTCCGCAAATTCCTGGTCCACAATGTCAAGGAGCTCGAGGTTCTGTTGATGAGCAGCAAGTCCTTCTGTTCAGAAATCGCCCACAACGTCTCCTCAAAGAACCGAAAGACCATTGTTGAGAGAGCGGCACAGCTCGCCATCAAAGTGACGAACCCCAACGCCAGACTGTGCAGCGAAGAGAACGAATAAATATCTCTGTGGTTATTTGTGCTAAATAAAAGTTAAATAAACACAAAAAAAAAAAAAAAATTGATCTGTTCCTGTGCCTGATCCACCCAAGTTGAATCTGTCCCATCATGAGAAAGTCCCCCCAAGGTGTCCCCACTGTAACTTGCTTCACTTTCAACTACCTCACCCCCCGACACCTGTGTCTCGCCATTGTCCACCACCTCCTCAGACAACACTGGTAAATCCCCACTGTCAGCACACGGAGACTGCAAAAGGTCTTGCGAATTGGGGCAGAGAATGTTCTGGGGTAGCACATCAGAGAAGGGGTGACTATGGGGTTCCAGGGAGTACGTAACCACATGCAATCTCCATCTAAAAAGTCATACTGAGGCTCACCACCATGCTTTACACTGCAATCTTATTACTTAGGCTCACCACCATGCTTTACACTGCAATCTTATTGAAAGACAGACAATCAGGGGTTCACCGCCAGGTTGTCAGGCAGCATTTTTAAGTGGGTCACCATTACCATGTCCCTAAAAATTGCCTTGGGGTCATCGCCAGACTAGTTTTATGAAAGGCCATGGGGTTCTATACACACAGTGCTGACAGAAGCCCATCAGCCTTTCTAAACACAATTGAATCTGTCCCATCATGAGAAAGTCCCCCCAAGGAGTCCCCACTGTAACTTGCTTCACTTTCAACTACCTCACCCCCCGACACCTGTGTCTCGCCATTGTCCACCACCTCCTCAGACAACACTGGTAAATCCCCACTGTCAGCACACGGAGACTGCAAAAGGTCTTGCGAATTGGGGCAGAGAATGTTCTGGGGTAGCACATCAGAGAAGGGGTGACTATGGGGTTCCAGGGAGTACGTGACCACATGCAATCTCCATCTAAAAAGTCATACTGAGGCTCACCACCATGCTTTACACTGCAATCTTATTACTGAGGCTCACCACCATGCTTTACACTGCAATCTTATTGAAAGACAAACAATCAGGGGTTCACCGCCAGGTTGTCAGGCAGCATTTTTAAGAGGGTCACCATTACCGTGTCCCTGAAAATTACCTTGGGATCATCCCCAGACTATTGGCCAGATTTAGAAAAAATGGTGCAATTAGGGAGCCTCAGAGGCATCCCTACATGCTGCCCCTGCTGTTTCCTGTCCATTTCCGTGGTGTTTCCATCATTTTCTGAGGTTTCCAGGTTTTCACCCAGCCTTCCCTAGGCAGAGCCTTGTTCCCCTGCAAAAAATGCTCGAGTCTCCCATTGTCTTCAATGGGGTTTGTTATTCGAAACGAGCACCCGAGCATCGGGAAAAGTTCGACTCGAATAACGAGCACCCGAGTATTTTAGTGCTCGCTCATCTCTATTAAGGACCCAAACAAGATACGGGTTGAATTAGAGAATAACTTGATTCCAACTAAGCATATTTCAACATTTCTTTATGGTACCCAATTGTTTTGCTGTAACTACTCTTCCTTGCCTGACACCATTAAAGCTATTTTGGAAGTCTGGAAGATCCTATCCATTAAAAACTTCTTACTACTCCTGCTATACAGTCGATTCCTTCCAAAGTTTTGGAAATTGCTATCCCTAACCTTAATATGACTCATTGGATTAAGTGTGGAATCTCAAGTCTGGGAGATTTAGTAGAAGATAATGGAATTCTTGCTTTCCATGACTTGCAACAGAGATTTTAAATTCCCTCTAGCAATCTTCTCCAATGTATGCAAATTAAATCACTTATCCATAAAAAGGTTCTCCCAAGAGTTTCAGAGGAGTCCAAAATGTATTCCCTTCTGTCAAATAAGAATGTACATACAAAAGCCATCTCTCTAGCATATAATTTACTAATTGAGGCAAATAACTATTCATATTTTACTAATTTGTCTAAATTGGCCTCTCAAATTGAATCAGATATTTCTCAGGATAGATGGTTGCAATTCTACCAGATTATACCCCGGGTATCTAGATGCATTAACCACCTTGAGAATGCTAATAAAATAAGATATAGATGGTATCTAACCGCTCACAGGTTATCTTTAATATATAATGAAAAGCTAGATTTATGTTGGCGCTGTAGGGGAGAGAAAGCAGATATGCTCCATATCTGGTGGGACTTTTCCCAGATAAAATTACTATGGAAAGCAGTTGAAGCCTTGATATCAAGGATCTCGCATTTCCCAGTGACTTTAACAGTTCACAAAGCTCTACTTTCCTTAGATTTGGATACACTTCCTAATACTCACCTATATGTTATCACACATATACTAATAGCTACTAGACTCCAAATTGCCAAATATTGGAAAGATCTATGTGTTCCCTCAATTGCTGAGATAATTAAATGCGTAAACATAAACTGCTTATACGAGAAAATTAAGCCATCTCTTTCGGCTCCCTGCCCTGTCCGAGTGCGAAATCCCGCGCCTGCGCAGTGTGATCCACAATCCGCGCATGAGAGCCGCCGGCCGCCCGGGTCCCGGCTTCATCAATGCGCATGCGCGGGACTTATGACATAACTAGGATGACATCATGGCATACAGTGTAAAGACCTATATGTTTTCTTTTTTGTTTTTTAAAGGAATTGTCCACTTCTTTACTATTGATTGTCTTTCTTTTCACTGCTCTCATTGAAGTAAATGGGAACAATGCTGCAGTTATAAGCTCCATTTATTACACACTAGACAGAGCTGTGTAGTTCTGGCGCTGACTTCCAGCGCTGGAGCTATTGGAAAACTGATGCTGATCAGTGAGGGTGCAGAGTGCTGGATCCCTACTGATCAGATATTGATGTTGTATCCTGAGGATAGTATGGAGAAGCCCTTTAACCCCTTGCGTAAATGTAAGACAGGTGTCAGGTCTTAAAAGATAGCTATTGGGTGCCTCCTGTTTCAAATAGCAGACAACCGGACACTCTGTTGAGAAATAATAATCTTATGGCACATCCTGTACATAGGTCTGTTTTGTGCAATGAAGAGAAGACTTTTATTAGTGGTACAAAGTTAAGAAGGACTAGGAAAGACAAATCGCATCATTGTTAATTACAGAGACACAAACTAGAAAGTATTAATAAGATTTCTCAAAACCTACACCAGCCTCAGCAAATACTGTAAACTATGATGGCAATCACTTGTCTGTCTATTTCATTCTTATGAAAGGAAAGGTTAGGGCTTTTTACTACTCTCAGGGTGACAAGTTTCTTGCTTCCTGAATAAAAGTTCAAAGCATTAAATTTAGAATCCTATTTCTCCTACACTCCTCCAACAATGGGAAATTATACAGCCCGGAAGACGTAGCTAATAGTTTTAAAATGATTATGCATCCCTTTATAACATAAAAAGATCCATTTACTGTCCAAGTAGGATAGCAGTCATTTCTAAGTAAAATAATATCTGTTCCTAACTTTCCCTTTGTGAAATTACTCCAGTTATTAAATCCCTCCCACAGGATAAATCACCTGGCCATGATGGACTATCAATGAATTCCATAAAAAATTTCACAGTCTTCTATCCACCTGTTTATGTAACACATTGCAACCAGCTATTGAAAAAGGATCCTTCCCCAAAAAACCTGTCTGCTTAAATACATAGTTACCCTCACTAAACCAGTAAACACCTGGATATTTCCCAAAATGTTAGCCTTAGGCTACATTCACACAAACGTATTTTGTTTCTGTGCCCATTCCATTTTTTTTGTGGATAGGATGCAGACCCATTCATTTCAATGGGTTCACAAAAAAAATGCAAACAGCACTCTGTGTGCTATCCACATCTGTATAGACCATGTCCTACTCTCATCAGTTTTTTTTGCAGATCTGCAATTTGCAGACCGCAAAACACATACAGTCGTGGGAATCTATCCTTATATCTCTGTTAAATACAAACTTGATTCACATGGGGTTAATACAGGGAACAGAACTCATCATACCCTTGCTTGCTGATGATGTGATACTGACATTAGTTTCCCTAGAGACATCCATAAAGAAATCTTTGGACATAATAAGATTATTTGGGTATATTTTATACTACAAACTGAACATTCAAAAGTCACAAGTTCTCTTATTATTGTCAAAGACTTCCTCCATTTGAAATATAAACATGTTGCTTACTGGCAGTTAGAAAGTATACAATATCTGGGAATTACAACTTCACATAAAACCCTTTATAGGAGAAACTATGAACCCCTTTTGCGTAATATTCAAATTGAAGCACAAAGGCTGACTAAATTTTTCTGTTTGGAAGAATAGCCACTTTTACAATGTTATTGTTACCTAAACTCTTTTATCTTTTTAGAACTTCCTATTCTGCTACCAAAAGTCTTTTTACTGCTGCTCAAATTCATTTGGGCTGACTGTAAACACAGATTGGCATTTGGATTGCTTACTTAGAATAGATATGAAAGAATCCTAGTAGTGCCAAATATAAAGATGTACTACTTACATAGTGACTCAAGTCCGTCAATTATTGGTGGAATATGGATTTTCACAAACACTGGGTTCACATTAAAAACTACTTGGCTGTTCCTTTCACCTTAAAGGGGTTCTGCAGTTTTTTAAAAATCCTCTGGATAGATCATCAGCATCTGATCGTCAGGGGTCCGACACCTGCGACCCCCGCCAATCAGCTGTCTGAGAAGGCAGCGGCGGTTCTGGAGCTCCAGAACCGCCGCTGCCTTTTCTGTGTTTTCCTCAGGCCCAGTGACGTCACGACTAGTATCCTTGGCCTGGGCGGGGCTAAGCTCTGCTCACATGAATGGAGCTTAGCCCCGCCCAGACCAGTGATACTAGTCGTGACGTCACTGGGCCTGCGGTAAACAGTGAGAAGGCCGCGGCGCTCCTGGAGCGCCGCTGCCTTCTAAAACAGCTGATCGGCGTTTTAAACAACTGCCGAACCCCTTTAAACGCTTCACTTTGGGTGCCCTTTTGGAACCTCCCGTTTTCTTCTCTTCTATCTACAGTATTTTAAAAGGCTCTGTGATAAATTAGTGAACATTTCATGGCAACTTACTCCTCAAAGTTATCGCTGAGCAGTTCCCCGTAGAACTTTTCACATGGACCATACCAAAACTGATTACTGATTGGATATGGAAAGGCATAGTAATACTGTATATCTCAGCTATACGAAGTTGATGTTCATAAACAGTTTCAGCATTTAAAAATATAACTACACATTGAATAATGGTGACGTTTATAAGTATGTTTGGATTAGATACATCCTATATAGTAGAAATATAAAAGGTGTGTCATACAAATTTATGTTGTTACATTGTTTCTAATAGAGTCAGAGTTTTATAATTTTTTATTTAACTTATACAAGAGCAGAAGAATCTTCTATGAAAACCCTTCTGCTGTGGTATTTTACTCCACACTATCCTCTATATCATACATCCTACTTCTTCCCAAATGTGCTGGAGAGATTACAGTAACAGAGGCACACTGTATCATATATTATGGCTCTGCCTTCTTTTGAAACCTTTTCAGGACACAGGTATCTCTTTTGATTTCTGAATTAATAAAATGCAACATCACTTTCAAGCCTCAGATAGCAATACTCCTTTTAGGTAATGAATAAAATACCACATAAGCTTTAATTATTAGTACTGTGGGTAAAATGACCCGTGCCTACACTGAGAACGGAGGGTGGAATGTGGCGGAGGGCCCACTGTGCATGCGCAACCACCCTCCATTCATTTCTATGGGGTCGCCAAAAAATATGTAGGCAAGCACTGGATCGGCTATTTCCGTTGGCTTCATCGAAATGAATGGGAGTGGTGGCCACACAAGCGCAGTGCGCTCCCATTCACTTGTATGGAAAGAGTGCATGGCTGTGGCCAGAACCTTAGGGTCCTCCAGCCACCACTCTTCCCACTCCGTTCTCGGCGTAGGTGCGGTTGCCACCTCTGGGATATGCCCCCATTGTCTGTGATGGAAATACCCCTTTAAGCTTGGGCAGGAGCATTCCAAGTTCCAACCTTTCCTTCCACCATTATATTAATGTCAGAAAGTAGCCTTAGTCAAGGTGCAGTACAACTCACCATTGTCTCCATGCCCCAGGAACTTTATTTCATGTTTTACTACTTTTACATAATAAAAGATTTTATTATAATTTTGCATAATAAAATCAGTATTTTATTAGAAATCATTTGTAATTTGCATCACCATATACTAACATTCAGAATATTTTTACTTTTCCATCAACATAGTTGTGTGGGAGCTTTTTTTTCCTGGATAGACTGTAGTTTCTATTGTTATTTTGGGGTACATATGACTTTTTGATTGCCTCTAATTTCATTTTTTTGGGAGGTAAGATGGGCAGAAATAGAAATTTGTATTCATTGACCCATATTTAATAATGTATCTGGACTTACAATCTGTCTACCAAAGCGGCCCACATTGACACAATTTGACACAACTTGTGTTTGTACACTTTTTTCTGACTTGCTTGACAAGGAGGCATGCTTAGCAGGAAAGGGGCACAGCCAAAAGTGCGCCACAATTCTGGTGTAAAATTCTACCTCAAGGCACACCAACCAATAGTTAGTATAGAGTTAGAGAAAAGTGTCTATCCCTGCACCACATTTATCATTCAGTATGAACCCCTGTAATAAATCTGGTGTAGGTCTAGACAGCCTGTCTAAATTTACACATCTACAGGCTTAGTAAATCTGGGTCATTATGGTTTTAATTTATAACTTAAAGCAAATGTAATGTTTTAACTAACATTCCTGTAAACTTGCTTCACTGGATGTTTGACACAATATTCAGCTTATGCTACCTTGCTCCATAATGCAGCAAATGCTTCTTACAGCAGCTGTTCTATAGCTTTACTGTTAAAAATAAAAAGGAAATACAAGCAGAAGTTTTTGCACCTCATGTTAAAAGGAAATAGACTTTACCCTAATTACAAACCAGACATTTCCAGCCTTCCTTCTGTAAATGTTAAATAAAATATGGACATATGTTATTCCGTATAAAGAGCCTGTTAATCTCAATATTTATTAATATAATTTAGAGTTACCATATTGCTTGTGTAACCAAAACATAACTAAGGAATATACACACACCCCTCAAAAACATCTGTCGTATATTTCTGCATTAGGATCATTAATGGCATAAACTGCTAGCACAAGATACACAATACATATTAAATAAATCATAGCATGCTCTTCATAAATACTTAATAAGTGACAAAGTCTGGATTTTTTTTAACTTTTTACATGCAATATTTGGAGAAAATGGAAAGAGGATTTGTCGAAGAGTATGATAATGAAAATGTAAAAATATTCATGAACTATGGTATAGAAGTTCATTCATGTCAGGGTCATCATGCCTGATAGGGCCCTAATGGAGTTTGTATTGAGGTTAAGAAGTTAGCCTCTGGTTATGCAGTTTTCTGGGAAAGTTGATTGAAAACCTGAATGATAAATATATATCAGGTATATATTCAGGTTTTACATTAAGGGCTTATAAGTAGAGCTTATAAGTAGAGATACTTATTGTCAACCAAATATCCTCAAATAAAGTTACAATTTAAAAAATTGACTACATGGAATTTTTTATAACAACAATTTTTTAAACTCTTAAAGGTGGGTCTGTTACAGTGTCCATTGTAAAGCCCCCAAGTTAACAATGGATGGGCATTTAAAGACACCTGTTGTAAGCTAAGCAAGCAACACTGTTACTCACTTGTCCTGATTACAGTCCCAAGCACTTTCTTGCTTCTGTCCTCATCCCCTGCGTGTTGAGTTGCTGTTGCAACCTGTTGCACATCAATTATGTCATCTCGTTGGATATTTAACCCATTAATGACATGTAGTGTACATGCACACCCAATGCCAGACCTTTAAAAATGGCACCAGCTCAGTAGATGAGCAGATGCCACAGCTGTCAATTGCCTGCTGTTTTACAAAGCAGACAGCCAGTGACAGAGTCTGTGATCAGCAATAATGCCAATCCTGGACCGTGCGAGATGGCATCTGTGCAGTTATTTTCCGAATGGCTCCCTTATGCCAAGACCAATTCTTTTGTTATGGCATCCCATGGCAGAGCTTGATAGGAATGGCCTTATTCTCCCATAGATTGCAATGTAAGCAACTGTAGTCTATTGCATAAGTGATCAGATGATTACATGCTAAAATCCTCTAAGGGAACTAGAAATAAATGTATAAAAAAGCAACAAAAAAAAGGTTTTTAAAAATATAAAAAATGTAATCCCCTCCTTTTCCATTTTAATAACAAACAATAAAATAATGGCCAATTCAACATTTTTTGGTTGCTTCACATAAAAAAAAAAATGGTAAAACTGATGAAAATGCATTCACACTCCAAAATGGTGTAATTAAAAATCAACAGATCATCCCATAAAAATATAAGCCCTCACATATCTTTATAGCCAGAAATATACAAAAGTTATGAGGGGTCAGAATTTGGTATTAAAAAGAAAAAAAATATTATTTTTAATGTTTTTATTTTTAAAAAACACATATAAAAGTATGGTTTGGTAATTATACTGACCTGCAGAATGATGTTAACATGTCAGTAATACTGCATACAGAATGCCATAAAAACAAAACGATAAAAATATGGCATAATTGTGTTTTTTTCCACTTCCACCCATGTGGATTTTTCTTCCAGTTTCCCACTAGACTGTAAAGAATAGTAAATGGTTCCATTAGAAAGTACAACTTGTACAGCAGAAAAACAAGCTCTCATACAGCTATATGAATGAAAAAATGTTTGGCTCTGGGAAGGCAGGGAGTAGAGAACAAAAATGAAAAAAAAAAAAAAAAACAGAAAATCACTGTGGCATGAAGGGGTTACACTCTGCTCAGCCAGTAGGATGCTGCCTGACTATTCAGGTAGTCTATGGCATCACCATTGCCTGGCTGCCATAGTTAATCTTCAAATTTGTTTCATTGTCAGCTCTGCTAGTCAACCAGCTCTACGCATCCTCAACCCTGCTACTCGACCAACTCTGCACCATGGTCAGCCTGCTACTTTACCAACCATGTTTCATCTTCTGCTCAACTACATGGAGACACATAGGTTTGAATAGAAGCAGTCTAAACAAAATGATATGAAACTGTTACCTTTTACAATGTTACTTCATTGGCAAAATAACAATTGTCATCCCCTCAGAAATGCAATTTGATTAGCATTTAACATTTTTATTACATTGCTGTTTATAATTATATCATACATTTATATAATATAATTCTATCTGATTACAAGATTGTCTTTATGAGAAACATAGCCTTGTGTTTACTTTGACTGAATCTGAAGATCAGAAAACCCTATGCAGATGTCTAAAAAAGTAAAGGAATAAACTGTTATATCTCTATATCATTATAAGCTAATCAAAATATCTGAAGTGGACTTCAATCTAAATTTCAGGGAAAATATGTTTTGCTAATATTAACTGCCTGAAAAGAGTACGTTAAAATACTATTTTATTTAAAGATAGATTTAAAATTGTGGCCCTCCATCATATTTAACAAGTCAGGCTAACAATAGAAAATTTAGAGATCAGAGATAAAAATAAACTGTCTCCACTATTCTCTCTCATTCTAATAATCGTTGGTGTATACTCCCTAGGATCTAGTGTAACTATGGGACACAGCCCAAGATTTCTGTCCATCCTCAAGAAGCTGCTGGGATACTGAGATACGGCACAGTGGTATCAGGATCAATTGTCCGGCTAGCCCTACTCATTGTGCTTTTGTTTATTTATTTATACATAGCACTGAAAGAAGCTATCGATCCTACTTGCTACACCTGTGTCCATTTTTTAACTAGCTCAGTATCCCTAATGAAACAACTAAGAATGGCTCCATATAATCAGTCACAGGGTAGGGCTCCCTGCTTAACATGTTTCTGAACCAACACTCTGTTGGTCTTTCATCAGGAGCATAGGAAAACCTTAATTGAGCATATCGCTGTTTCAACTATGCTGCACGCCTCTGATATCGTGCGTGTGGCACTATGATGGTCGTAGCGTGGGGACTTCCCGTTTTTCTTTTATTGGAGAAACACTCCACCCCCACTGACCAGCCTCCAGGACAGGATCCAATCACAAAGGGGGGAACAGGAACATCCCCACCCCTCCTGTCATTCGTATTTTTGCTAAGGTATGATGGTGGAATTGGTATTGATGTGATATTATGCTTACAGGACTAAGTCTCAGGGGACTAAATGTATCGCATTAGACTGTAGTATAGCGATCCCACACCAGAGTGTGGTGATCGCTACTATTATGTGTTTCAATTGTATCTTTTCTTTCTACAGTACAGGGGTCTAAAGGATAAAAAGCAATAACAGAAAGATTAGTGATCTCTGTAAAATCGTGAATAAAATACGCTGCTCTTTCACAATATTGATACCTATAAAATCACTGGCTAATGATAATCAGTTTAAATCGGTGGTATCTGAAATAAGACATCGTGCTCCTGCCCCGCCGGTTTCCTCCTCTGACATATGATTATGTAACCGTCTCTCTCCAACTGATGCTTATGTCTGATGCTACTGTATTTACATGCTGGCGGGATTTTAACTGATTATCATTAGCCAGCGATTTTATAGGCATCGATATTGTGAAAGAGCAGGGTAATAAGGAATGCCCTTCAAAGTAATTTATCACATAGCAAATTTTTTTGTAAAAGTCGCCAAATCGAATTTTTAAGAACTTCGCTCATAGTAATCATTATGTATAGGGATGAGCGAATCGTCTTCGGATGAAATATCTGAAGTCGATTCACATAAAATTTAGTTTCAATACTGTACGGAACAAGCGCTCCTTACAGTATTAGAAAGTATTGGCTCTGATGAACCGAAGTTATTACTTCGCGAAGTCTCCCGAGACTTCATGTAATAGCTTCATAAATTAATCTCTACTGTAAAAAAAAATATTTCCTGAACTCGGGTTCGGTTCCAAGATACCACTTGATACCCCAAGATACTGGATCGAGTGTTCCATACAGTTTTGAAACACTGTTTTATGTGAATAGATCTTGGATGTTTCATGAACTACAATTTGGTTTTACTAACGCAATGTGTACTTTGTTGATAATCTCTTCAAATATCTGAAGTCTCAGAAAACAGAAATTAGAACCACCTCTGTCTATTGCTCTTATTTGCATAAAACTAGTTGACTATAGTTATTTGCATTTATGGTGTATGGTCCTTTAAGTAATTTTTGGATAAAAAAAAATTAAATAAAGACTCTTGTAAAATATTTCTGTTTAATACATTACTATGTAAATGCCCAAGATATTTCATTTTTAGTGATAAACATTTCAGTGGGATTAGACCTCAGAAGAGGGATGATTTGGTATTGAATCCCAGTTCAGGTTTTCTCTTGCTAGAATTTATAGGATCATATACACATAAATGCCAGTGCTCAGCTTGATCTATGTGTAAGTGGGGAGTAATTCTGAAATTCAGAGGATTTTGTTTTTATTCTGTTGCCTTTCAGAACACTTATAAAACCGATGCTTATCACAGATGGTCTTAAAAGCACTCTGTAAAAGAAGCTGTTGAAAATGAGTTTTTGTGGAAAAAAATAACTGCAAGGTGTGAAAAATAATGTTATTTTCATGTGTTTTGTGCATTCATTTTTAGTCATTGGCTTCTTTTCTAATAACTTTGTGTATGACAGAGACCTGACAATAACCTCAATATTGCAAGGCCATTGAAAATTAATTAGAGACATATTTTTTCCTGCCCTCCTTTCAAATGGTAAACATTTCTAGCAAATATCAAGATGACTAATTCATATTAGTAATACAATCTCATTTTCTAACGGGAAGGGGTGCCCAGGGTACATCTTACACATCATGATTTTCTTTTCTAGTTACTATTTCTAAGCTCAGAAGATGCACTAAAATAATTATGTTCACAATTTTCTTTTACTATTAATAAAAACAATCTTACTCTTTTGGGTTAAAGTCTGTAATCAGCCTGTGTCTTAGAATTTGTTATTTTATTTTTACTTTATAGTTTTTCTTATGCTTTAATACTTCTAAAAAAAAATAAAAAACTTTCATAACATTTTTCTTTACATTGTCATATTTCAACACCCATTGGGGGGGATGATTTCACATCAGTGTTATGAATTCAGTTATTGTTTTCAGTTATAACATAACAGAAAATAACGGAATTTGTAAGACGGAATTCAAAACGCAATTTTTTGTCGCTTTTTTTCTAAAAAAAAATTAAATAAAAAGCGATAAAAAAGTCACACACACCCCAGAATGGTATCAATAAAAAGTTCAGATCGCCCCACAAAAATGAGCCCCCATACAGCTCCGTACACATAGGTACACCAAAAAGTTATGACAAAAATAAATAAATTCCAACTTTATAATTATTTTATCACTATCAAAACGCAAGAAAAACTATACATATTAGGTATTGCCGGATTCAAACTGACCAGTAGAATGAAACTGGTCAGTTTTAATGAACATCGAACGTCGTAACTAAAAAACCCGTAAAACTGTAGCGAAATTGCGTTTTTTTGCAATTTTACCCAGTTTGGAATTTTTTCCCACTTCCCACTACACCATATGCAATATTAAATGGTGGCGTTGGAAAGTACAACTTGTTCTGCAAAAAACAAGCCCTCACACAGCTATGTGAACAGAAAAATAAAAAAGTTATGGCTGTGTGAAGGCAAGGAGCGCAAAACGAAAACGGGGGGAAAAAATCCTCCGGGGGTGAAAGGGTTAAACCCCTAGACCTAGCCAATATGTTATAAACCTCTAACATTGCCCCTTTTTAATTCTTTCCTCTCATACAAAAATTCAGAAGCCTGCGAGTTTTCAACTCTAAATTTATACTCAGGCACCCTAATATGCATTTACCATATGGACATGATGAAAAAGTTTGCAAGTCAGAATGTAAAATTCTTTTAACAAGGTTTCACAATACATATTTTTTACATATAAGCCCACAATTTACGGTATAATCTGTAATTTTTATTTAAACACCAAAAATACGATACTAAATAAAGTCCGTAATCTATGGACAAAAGCCCTAAATAATCACCTATAATAAACTATGTCCACACTAATATGTAGCAAAAAATACTTTATTGATATAACAAAAATTAATAGATAAAAATACATCATATAAAAGATATTATCGGTGGAAACCACTGGTGAAGTACAGCAGATGAAGACACAAGGCTATCAGGGACGATGACAGGCGGTGGAGGCACCACTCAGGCCAGGAAAAAGGTTAATAGAAACAACCAAGTGCTATTAAATAATAAAATGTGTATAAACAGTCAAAAGACAGCGTAGAAAATATATCAGTGGTTCTACATACAAGGAATAAAGGCCACAGCCACGCTAAAAATTGACCATTATAGGAAAAAAGAAAGCACATCTAACATTACCAGCAAGTAACAAAAGCCCGAGTTAGATGCCGACACCGCCCGGCAGCGTCCCACTCCCAACGTCGTTTCGCCACAAAGGCTTCTTCTGGGGATGACAATGGGATAAGGAGATTAATGATGCCTATACTATCTGGGAGAAACAAATTAAAAATGTTAAAACTAAGAAATTCCAAAGGGACTCACTGGATTACGAAAATGATCGAGTCTATAAGTGGCGATCATTGGAACAGCAGGCTCGTTCTCGCACTAATTCTGTATCATCAAGTGCATCATCAAGTAGAGAATTTGATATCTCCACTCAATTAATGATATCTCCACTCGATTAATCATCATCTAGACAACAAATGCTGGTGAGCATCCCAATGGGAAACGGCTTGTCAGTGGACAGCAAAGGGCTCCCCTTAAGGTAATCAATCTATCTGATAGGGTTTTCTCCAATTCCCAAATGTATGTGTTAAGCCTTGGTCTTAATTTCGCCCCTTCGGGCAACTTTGATTTATTCACAGCAGTAAAGGATCTGCATTTATTTGCAAGGAAACTTTTTTTTAAGAAAATGTTTCATAAGGGCACTTTTTGCTCTTTCTTGGATTCTGATGAGGAGAGAGAAGCTATTACCACGTTGATGGATTTGCTGGATGAACAGGAATCAGATGAAAATGAGCAACTGAATGTGGGTAAGTTTCCCAACTGTCTTTTGCCCAAGTCTACAAGATTTCCAGCTTTGATGTCTTTCCCCAATATTTATGCCTTCATTCAGTTAGTGGTTAAGGAATTTCAACAAATTCCATTATCTCCAAAATTTTCTAACCTCACATACCCCCAGAGAGCGGCCATCCGGGAATTAAAATCCATGAAGGATGTACTTTTTAAACAGGCCGACAAAGGTGGCAATGTGGTGGTTTGGCCGAAGACTAAATATGAAAAGGAAGTTTATCGGTAACTAAGAGATACATCTTGTTATAAGAAACTTACCTTCAATCCGAGTATGTCATTCAAGACTAAGTTGGAGAAGATTGTCTTTGCAGCTAGAGACAGGGGATTAATTACTAAAAAACAGGCAGACTGTTTGATTCCAGAATGCCCAAGTCTTTACCTACTCCCGAAGGTGCATAAGGACGCTATCAATCCACCGAGGTGTCCTATTGTGTCGGGAGTGGGTAACTTATGCGAACCAGCATGCAAATTTATCGATACTATCCTTAAACCTCTAGTTGAACAGTTGCCTTCTTTTCTTAAGGATACAACGGATTTTTTGAGCAGACTCAACGGTCTTCATCTTGAACCTGATATGTGGATTGCGTCTTGTGACGTAGAATCATTGTATACAAGTATCCGACATGAAGATGGGATCAGGGCTGTACATTCTTTTCTGAGAATGTCGGACATCGATGGTCCTATGGGTGAGTTTGTGTTGGAGCTGCTCGAGTTTGTTTTGACCCATAATTTTTTCCTGTTTGGTGACTCCTTCTTCCTACAGCTCCAGGGAATGGCCCTCTCCCACAGCCAACCTTTTCCTGGGGCTGTGGGAGAGGGAGATCCTCCATAACGATTAGTGTCCGTGGATCGGCAGACTCCAGATGTGGGCCCGCTACATTGATGATATTTTCATCGTGTGGCAGGGCCCTCAGCTGGACTTCTGAATTCTAATGATCTCAACATTAGAATTACCCATAGGATCACTCGGTCTGACTTGGACTTTCTTGATGTAAAGGTAATCGTGGATCATAATGGAGGGGTGTCGAGCGACCTTTTTCGGAAGGAGACTTCCACGAATGCATTTCTTCATGCCAATTCGTCCCATCCTCGGAACTTGATAAAATAACATTCCATATAGTCAGTTCCTTTGGGTACGACGTATATGTTCTATGGAGGAGCAGTTTGAGAAACAGTCACAGGACCTCATCCAGCGATTGCATCAACGTGGTTATCCCACACAATGCATTTCGACGGGATACGAGCGTGCAAAAGAAAAACAAAGGGATGATCTCTTGAGGAAGGAAAGAAGACACGTTGATACCCAGATGGCTCACAAGATACGTTTTATTTCTAGATATAATTCCCGATGGCAACAAATGAGACAGGCTATTACTAAACATTGGGGCTTATTACTGCTGGACCCTGTTCTGAAGGAGATACTCTCTCCTATTCCATCTATGACTCATAGAAGATCACAGAACCTTTTGGGATCTGTTGGTCCAGAGTCATTATGTTAAAGAACAGTCGATATCCTTTTCCAGCAAAAAAGGCCCAAAATGGGGCTCGTCACCTTATGGCAAATGTGTGGGGATTCAGAATGCCAGGGAGGAAAAAGATCTTTCATAGTTAAAAGCTATCCCCAGGCATTTTAAAGAGAGACACAATTGCGATGGCTTACTCTTACGTGTAATCGGTAAAGATCGCATATTGATCCCCCAGAGAGGTGGTGATTGGCGCAAAGTGCTTGCGCAAAAAGAGGTCAAATGGATCTACCATCTTAATTCGGTCACCCCATATGGCCTTAATGAGGAGATTTCTTTTTCACCTTTTCTGTGATTTTATTACATAGATTGGATGTTATTATTTATTTTTATTTGTTTTTATTTTTCTCTTCTCTTTTTTCTTATTTCCTGCCTCCCTTCCCCCTCTGTGTGGTATTGTTTTTAATAATGATTTTTATTACAGTTTTAGTTTAAGAACTAATATTGTCCTGACGAAGAGGGAAGTGCCAATACCCTCGAAACGCGTTGACGATAAATATCAATAAATATAACACTCTTTACCAACTACAAGAGTGTCATTTTCATCTTTAAAGACAGCGCCGCTGAAATTGCGATCCAACTTCTTCTTCTGAAATTACTATCTATTCAAATGGTTTACCCATGACAGATGTTAAACTTATCAGCCTATAGTTTCAGGGCTCTGTTTTTGGGCCCTTTTGGAATATTGGCACCACATTTGCTGTGCATCAATGTTGTGGAACACGCCCTGTCAGTATAGAGTCCTTAAATATTCTAAATAAGGGTCTGGATATGATATTACTTAATTCTCTTAGGGTATGGGGTGTATGCCATCTGGTCCTGGTGATTTGTCTATTTAAATCTTTTTTAAGATGCCGCTGTACTTCTTCGTGGGTCAGACAGGGCACTTTTAATGGGGTATTTACTTTTACATTCTGCATTTCATCTGACAGTTTATTTTCTTCAGTGAAAACAGTGGAGAAAAATAATATTTAAAAGCTTTGCTTTCTCCTCATCGCTGTTTGCAACCCCCCCCCTCCTCATCACTCTGTAAAGGGCCAACACTTTCAGATTTATACTTTTTACCATTTATATAATTGAAGAACATTTTATGGTTAGTTACTCTCTTTGGCAATGAATCTCTCTGTCTCTAGTTTGGCTGCTTTTATTTGTCTTTTACATATTCTATTTTTTCCTTATAGTTTTCCAATGCTCCCTCGGTACCCTCCAGTTTTAGTAAAAATATCCAATTTTGTGGCTGTATTTTTATTTTTGAGTTTTTTGTCCCAGTTAGTTAGGCCAATGGCCTAAATTTAGCTTTTTTAAAGTTTGGTATTTTTGTTCCTCCCTGAAATAACACTCTTTTGAATGACAATTGGAAGGTTATTATTTTATGGTCACTATTTCCCAAGTGTCCCCCAACCTGCACATCTGTTGCTCTGTCAGGTCTATTGGATAATACTAAGTCCAGTGTGGCCGTCCCTCTAGTCGGGTCCTGAACCAGTTGTTAAAGGTTAAACCTCTTTGGTTATTGCCAAGAACCTGTTTCTTTTATGAGATATACAGGTTTCAGTTTCTCAGTCTATATCTGGGTAGCTGAAGTCCCCCATAATAATGACCTCATTATGATTTGCCACCTCGTCTATTTTGTTTAATAATAGATTTTCTGTGGACTCTGGTATAATAGGAGGTTTCTAATAAACTTCTATTAGTATTTTATTATTGTTTTTCCCTCCATGTATTTCTACCCACAGTGACTCCACATGTTTATGTCCCTCAATTATTTCTTTGCGGTGTATGGGCTTTAGACAGGACTTTACATAAAGGCAGGCCCCTCCTCCTCTCCAGTTTTGACAATCCTTTCTAAACAAACTGTAACCCTGTACGTTAACTGCCCAGTCAAAGCTATTATCCAGCCATCTCTCAGTTATTCCCACTATGTAATAGTCCTTCTCATACATCACTAATTCCAGTTCAACTGTTTTATTAGTCAGGCTTCTGGCATTAGTGTACATACAATTAAGAGGTTTATGTATATTTTATACCCTACACCTTTCCCTATGAACTGTTCTAGTTCCTCCTTCCATTCCTCCCCCAGTTCCATTACCTTGCCCCAGTCCTCTATCTGCACTATCTTCCCCTCCTATAATATAATTACCCTCCCCCAGTCCCTAGTTTAAACACTTCTCCAACCTTCTGGCCATCTTCTCCCACAAAACAGCTGCACCTTCCTGTTTGGTCTTGATGAATAATGTTTAAGTTTAGTAAATTTAAATGTAATGTGTTATCAGAAAATGATCTAATGTGTAAATCACATTTTTAATTTGAACATATTTTAAATAATTTTTGCTAATGTTAGTTTTAATTTTACTTGTGAATATCTAACTTTAAACAAAAGCCCTCAAATCCATCAGTTTTCTCACTGGCCACTAAGCCTAATAATAGCCATCACTTTTTGGTCTGTAGAGATCACTATCCTGCCTATAATGATATCACCTCTGTGTATAGATAAGACATGACCCACCATTCACAATAGGGGATTGTCAAAGCCTATCTATTCTTTCCTTGTACAATGACCTCTGCACAGGGCACAGAGCATGCCTAGAAAACTCTCCCATAGAAGTCAAATCAGGTCAGCTCCAGACCATTGATCCTAAGGTCCATAGGGCTGTCGTAAAGCAATTTTCTCAAGGCTTTCTAAATGCTGTTAAGAACCGCTTAGGCAAGATGGCCACCCTCATAATCATGTTCAGAAAACAGAATAAATAAATCTATAATCAGAAAATAAAAACAGATTTAAAAACAGGATATGTGTTGCTACCTGGTTTTAACTGGAAGATATAATTTTTGGTGACACATTTTCTTTAAAGGGGTTACCCTGGATAATGATGACTTATCCTAAGGATAGATCATCATTATCAAATCAGCACAGGTCCAGATTTTGGCAGCAGCAATTTCATGTTGGTGCTGCACTCATCAGAGTTATGGTGAGCAATACAGGCTCCCAGTAGCTTTCCAAGGACAGCGTCGTACATTGTATAGTGCCAGTGCTTGGTATTGCCGCTCAGCCCCATTGGCTTGAAAGGGGCTGAGCTGCAAATAGTCCATGTGACCAATGTACAGTCATGTCACTGACCTTCTAACAGTTGATCAGCAGGGGTCCCGAGTGTCACATCCCAGCAGATTTATACTGATGACCTATCCTGAGGATAAGTCATAAATATCTTTTTCGGCATAACCTCTTTCTCAATCTATTTGCCAATAACTTGGCCAATAGCTTGATGTCAGTATTTAATAAAGAAGTTGGTTGTTACTCTTCTATATCTAATGAATTCTTCCCTTTCTTTATAAGATAAAAAAGATTGAGATTCCTCAATGGTTGATACATTTTAATGGTTAATTGAACAGATGATGACGACTTTTCACTTTTTTCAAAATAAGCTATAAAGAAGCCTCCGTCGATAATGGAAGAGACCATTCCTTGGTGCAAAATCAAATGTATCCAGCATAATGTCCAATAATTCTTCTAGGAAAATGGCATATATCTCAAACTCCATCTGTCTCTGATCTTGATGATTTGCATGCCCAGTAGAGATGAGCGAGCATGCTCAGCCGAGCATGCTCGGGTGCCATTTTCGTGTATTTGCGTACGCATTTTAAAATTGGTACGCTAATACATATGCATATTTTAATCAGTACACAAATGCGTACCCATAACGTACAAATTGTTAAAATGCGTACGCATTAGTGTACAGATTAAAATATGCGTATGTATTAGCGTACCAATTTTAAAATGCGTACGCAAATACGCGAAAATGGCACCCGAGCATGCTCGCTCATCTCTAATGCCCAGTGCATTTCATATCCAAGTGCATTTCTCACACAACCATAAATAACCTCATTGATAGCATGTCCAAACATGTAAGTGTGTGTATTCCAGGGTATGGAGCTTGTACCTCCATGCTGAATAAATCAAGATATTTGAAATATTTATTTTCTATTTTTTATAATTTGCACATCATTAACATGTTTATTGATCCTGTAAATTACATAACTATATATATATATATATATATATATATATATATATTCAAATTAGGGAAGCTACATTTTTCATTAAAAGCTTACTGTGAAATATAAAAACTACTGAATTGAAAGTATGAAAACAGTATTTAATAAAAAAAAGAAAACAGTTTCTATTGCTACTTGAAACACACAGACTCCTACTAAAAGACAGAAGTTCTGTCTTTAGCATATCCCTCTAGAATTTACAACCTTAGAACACTCATAAATGCCAAACCTTAACTTGATGTATGAAACAGGAAGAGCTTCTCTTGGTGTTTCAGACTATTTCTTCATTCTGTGTATCAGTCCGGTGCTCATAAAACTGTTTCTGATCAGCATTGTTGGACTTTTAATATCTACATTTAAAAAAAAACCTTTGGAGGTTAAAGCCCTTGTAAATGAGATGGATTTTACCCTTTAAAAGTAATGTTTAATTTGCTGTCTGAATGCCCATCCTCACATCCTATTCTATTATTGTTTATTGTGAGCTAGAGTCTTTATTTGTTGTTACTCATTATTTCATAACTTCAATACAAATAAATCATGTGCACTTATGATTAACGTGGACAATAATTTAACACAAAAGCTACTAATTCAGCAAGCAATATACAGTATGCTAAAATGATTTTTCTGTAAATGAATGAGCACATTAAATATATATATTTTTTATTGGATTGAGTTTTTCTTGATATTATGATAACTATTTATAAAATTATTATGATTATTTTTGATAGTGGTAATTTATTTTCTTAGGTAAACTATCTATATACAGTATATACACAGGGTAGGCCATTTATATGGATACACCTAAATAAAATGGGAATGGTTGGTAATATTAACTTCCTGTTTGTGGCACATTAGTATATGGGAGGGGGAAAACTTTTCAAGATGGGCTGTGACCATGGTGGCGATTTTGAAGTCAGCCATTTTGGATCCAACTTTAGTTTTTTCAATGGGAAGAGGGTCATGTGACACATCAAACTTATTGAGAATTTCACAAGAAAAACAATGGTGTGCTTGGTTTTAACGTAACTTTATTCTTTCATGAGTTATTTACAAGTTTCTGACCACTTATAAAATGTGTTCAAAGTGCTGCCCATTGTGTTGGATTGTCAATGCAACCCTCTTCTCCCACTCTTCACACACTGATAGCAACACCACAGAAGAAATGCTAGCACAGGCTTCCAGTATCCATAGTTTCAGGTGCTGCACATCTCGTATCTTCACAGCATAGACAATTGCCTTCAGATGACCCCAAAGATAAAAGTCTAAGGGGGTCAGATTGGGAGACCTTGGGGGCCATTCAACTGGCCCACGACAACCAATCCACTTTCCAGGAAACTGTTCATCTAGGAATGCTCGGACCTGACACCCATAATGTGGTATATGGGGTACAAAGATAGTGGGGCCAATCTTCATCAATGGAAACCTCAAGGCCACTGGATATGTGAAATTGCTACATGATGATGTGTTTCCCTCTTTATGCACTGAAGCTGGCACGTTCCCTGAGTTTTTCCAGCAAGATGGTGCACCACCAGGGAACTCGAGCATGGCGCTGGAGCGCACGCGGTGTTCGGCCGAACACCGCGTGGTGCTGAGCACCGCCATGCTCGACTGAATACAGTTTTCGGCTGAGCATGCTTGCTCAACACTAGTCACAGGGCATACCTGGACTCAAGATGAAAGAACACATTAACTGACATTGTGTCAGCAGTTCAACAAGATGAAGGCAGCAATATATTAGACAACTCTTAAATACTGAGGCACAGTAATTCTATATATAAACTAAAAGATTAACGGGGATTGTGTCATCAGTTCAACAAGATGCAGACGGCAATACATTAGAGCGCCCTTTAAAGGATATGGACACCTTTGTAAAAAAAAATTTTTTTTACACAAATTTATTCATCTTGTGGAAAAAATAATTTCTCCAATTGGTTGTCTTTATTTTTCTTTTTTTTGTTTTTGTTCTACAGCCTGCTGTGCTTCCTATGCACAGCAGGCTGTTCTCAGTGAGTTTACAGAGAATCCGATCGTCTGAAACTCCTCCCGGCTCCACGGGAGCGCGCAGTGTCTCCCTCCTTCCCCCTTCAGCTGCAGCACAATCAGCCCCCAGCCGCCCCCCCTCCCTCTGTTCAGGATGGCCAAGCGGTGAGTAGAGTGTCAGCTCTTACAAAAGCTGATACTCTGCTTCAAATGGCCGTTTAATCCCTTCCTTGCCGTGGTCCTTACGGACCGCTGTTTGGAAGGGGCTAACCATCGGGCCACTGCTCAGCGGCCGATGATTGAACGGTTAATCCCCCCGTCCCTCCTGAGGTGTGGCACATGTCCTCCCACCCGCCACCCAGTTTAGAATGGCCAGTACCGAGAACAAGACCCCCCTTCGTTCCCCCCTCGTTAAAGGCAAGAGCCTGATCAGGCTAAGTGTAATTGAAAATACACTGCAGTACACCATACAGTGTACTAAAGAGTATTAGAGAGGCCTCAGACCCACTGGATCTGCAAGAACCAAGTGGATCTGGGTAAAAAAAAAGTGAAAAAAAGTTTTAAAAAATCCTATATCCGCACATATTTTATGATTTTAATAATCACGCCCACAAGTAGGTGTATTTGGTTACACTCATTAACATAGAGACACGATGTATATACATATATGCTTATGAATTATGATTTATTGACCACTATTGGTATTGATTATCACGACATGATCATGTTTATGTGTTTTGATGTGTTTTACACTATTTTATATGAATTTCTTTTGATGAATTGATTTAATATGCTAATGTTTACTATGCCAATCATGTATGCTAATCATTCACTGGCCTATATAAAGCCAAAACCTGTATCTACTCATTGCTTGACAAAGGCCCCATGGAGCAGGGCTGAAACGTTGCATGGAATAAAATATCCACAACTTTTTGCACAAGTGGTGTGCTGCCTCATCTTTTGTCATTTAACGCACATATAATTGGTTACAAATGTAAAAACTAAAAACAATAAACATGTTAGGTATCGCCACGTCCATAACAACCTGCTTTATAAAAATATCACATGAGATAACCCATCTGGTAAACACCGTAAAAATAAATAAATAAAAACCGTGCCAAAAAAGCCATTTTTTATCACCTTACAACACAAAAAGTGTAATACCAAGCGATCAAAAATTCATATGTACCCCAAAATGGTACCAATCAAACTGTCATCTCATCTCGCAAAAAATGATCCCCTACCTAAGACAATTAACCAAAAAATTAAAAAGATATGGTTTTCAGAAAATGGAGACACTAAAACATGATTTTTTTTGTTTCAAAAATGCTCTTATTGTGTAAAACTAGAGATGAGCAAATCTATTCGTCGATTTGTTG
>ONZH01014433.1:0-34150 GCA_900303285.1 Rhinella marina
CACCTGCTAGATGGGAATATACAGTACAGTACAGAAAAACAGTAAATATGCAATAATTTTTGGTTTGCTGTAGCTGGAGAACTAGATTAAATCAAGTTAAACAACACACAAGGAAAAATCTCTCCCACCTTACTTTTTTGCTCCCTTGTCTTCGGCCCATTCAGACGACCGTGTTTCACGGCCATATACGGGCCGTGAAAGCCCGGCCTGTGCTGCCCCAGAGGACGGGAGCGCACGGCGTCATTGGTTGCTATGAAGCTGTGCGCTTCCTGAGGCCGCCGCCGTACAGTGAAACACTGGTCGTCTGAATGGGGCCTTAAAGGGGTTATTCTCATTTTAGACAACTGGGGCATATCGCTAGAATATGCCCCCATTGTGTTATAGGTGCGGGTCCACCGCTGGGACCCGCACCTATATCCAGAACGGAGCCCCCGAACTGAATGAGGGCGCACTGCGCATGCGCAGCCGCCCTCCATTCATTTCTATGGGGCCGCCCGAACTTCCGTCGGCTCCATAGAAATGAAGGGAGGCGGTGGCCGCACTTGCGCGCTGCGCTCCCATTCATTTCTAATGAGCGCAGCGGGGAGCTGCGCCTGGTGGTGGCCGGCCGGGGTCCTCCAGGCGCTCCGCGCTCCGTTCTGGATATAGGTGCGGGTCGCAGCGGTGGGACCCGCACCTATAAGACAATGGGGGCATATCCTAGCGATATGCCCCATTGTCTAAGATGAGAATACCCTTTAAACTTCGTTTTTTTTAACTGCACTTATACACAGCCCACTTACACAGCAAGCCCAATGTCAGAGCAAGCTCTATAAGAGTTTAGCTATGTAATTTAGGCCCCATTCAAATTAAAAAAAAATTCCAAATTTACAGAAAATCTGGAAAAATACACTATTTTCTAAATGTGAATTTCTCTGCTTTTAAGACAAATAGTGATACTTCCGTGCACTTCCTGAGGCCTCCGCCGTACAGTGAAACACGGTCGTCTGAATGGGGCCTTAAAGGGTGTTTCACTGTATGGCGGCATCCTCAGGAAGCGCACGGCGTCATAGCAACCAATGACGCCATGCGCTCCCCGTATCAGGCCGTGAAATACGGTCGTCTGCATGGAGCCTTATAGCACCTGGGATTGCAAACCACTCCCCTTCACCAGGTACACAGCAGGAAAAAAAATGGGTTTAAATGTTATTACCAAATGCAAGCACTAAACAAAGACCTTTGCAATAAACTATAGACAGTTATTTGCAGTCACTCCCACAAATTCACACTCAGTACTGTATGTTATGTGAATGGAAAAATAAAAAAGTTATGCCTATGGGGAGGCAGGGAGTAAAAATTGAAATATTCAAAAATGGAAAATCACCATGTCACCGGGTTAATAGCTATTTAGGACGTATCACTATTTGTCTTAAAAGCAGAGAAATTCACATTTAGAAAATAGTGTATTTTTCCAAATTTTCTGTAAATTTGGAATTTTTTTAAATAAATACATTTTAATAAATAAATGTAAAACATATCGACTATCGTAATTTAGCAGTTCTTCTGCCTCCTGCAAGTTGGTAGCACCACAGGTCTCCGGGTTGGATGAATCTCCTAAGTGCAGGTATGTGGAGTGGTTAAGCGTATGCTGTGGAGGGAGCTGTGGTAGTGCCAGTCATATCTACAGTCATGGCCAAAAGTTTTGAGAATGATACAAATATTAATTTTTTACAAAGTCTACTGCTTCAGTTTTTATAATGGCAATTTGCATATACTCCAGAATGTTATAAAGAGTGATCAGCTTAACAGCAATTACTTGCAAAGTCAATATTTGCCTAGAAAATGAACTTTATCCCCCAAAACACATTTCAACATCATTGCAGCCCTGCCTTAAAAGGACCAGCTAACATCGTTTCAGTGATTGCTCCATTAACACAGGTGTGGGTGTTGATGAGGACAGGGCTGGAGATCAATCTGTCATGATTAAGTAAGAGTGACACCACTGGACACTTTAAAAGGAGGCTGGTGCTTGGCATCATTGTTTCTCTTCTGTTAACCATGGTTATCTCTAAAGAAACACGTGCAGTCATCATTGCACTGCACAAAAATGGCCTAACAGGGAAGAGTATCGCAGCTAGAAAGATTGCACCTCAGTCAATAATCTATCGCATCATCAAGAACTTCAAGGAGGGAGGTTCCATTGTTGCCAAAAAGGCTCCAGGGCGCCCAAGAAAGACCAGCAAGCGCCAGGACCGTCTCTTAAAAGTGTTTCAGCTGCGGGATCGGGCTACCAGCAGTGCAGAGCTTGCTCAGGAATGGCAAGCAGGCAGGTGTGAGTGCATCTGCACGCACTGTGAGGGCGGAGACTCTTGGAGCAAGGCCTGGTCTCAAGGAGGGCAGCAAAGAAGCCACTTCTCTCCAGAAAAAAACATCAGGGACAGACTGATATTCTGCAAAAGGTACAGGGAGTGGACTGCTGAGGACTGGGGTAAAGTCATTTTCTCTGATGAATCCCCTTTTCGTTTGGGACATCTGGAAAACAGCTTATTCGGAGAAGACGAGGTGAGCGCTACCACCAGTCTTGTCTCATGCCAACTGTAAAGCATCCTGAAACCATTCATGTGTGGGGGTTTGCTTCTCAGCCAAGGGAATCGGCTCTCTCACAGTCTTGCCTAAAAACACAGCCATGAATAAAGAATGGTACCAGAATGTCCTCCGAGAGCAACTTCTCCCAACCGTCAAGAGCAGTTTGGCGATCAACAATGCCTTTTCCAGCATGATGGAGCACCTTGCCATAAAGCAAAGGTGATAACTAAATGGCTCAGGGAACAAAACATAGAGATTTTGGGTCCATGGCCTGGAAACTCCCCAGATCTTAATCCCATTGAGAACTTGTGGTCAATCATCAAAAGACGGGTGGACAAACAAAAACCTACAAATTCTGACAAAATGCAAGCATTGATTGTGCAAGAATGAACTGCTATCAGTCAGGATTTGGTCCAGAAGTTGATTGAGAGCATGCCAGGGAGAATTGCAGAGGTCCTGAAGAAGAAGGGTCAACACTGCAAATATTGACTTGCTGCATTAACTCATTCTAACTGTCAATGTCAGATTTGCAAAAATAGGCTTTGTCAGGAAGGTGAAAACAATGGCTGTGTCAGGAAGGGGTTAAAGGGGTTTTCCAGGATTACTATGGTTTTTAACAGATATGCTCATGGAGTTAGTTTCTCATGTACATCTTCCCCATGATCATTTTTCAATTCGGATGCTCCTTACCTGTTTTCACCATGCAATCCAAACAAACCCATGATGCATGTCTTCTTTCTCTGCCACACCTCCAGCACCGCCAGCTTTTTGGCCATAACGTGTATATTATGATAAAACTGGACTGACAATGATAACGCTTTTTGCTTTTTTTTTAATGCCAATAGACATCAGTAGAGTATGCAGCATTATTTCTTAGGAGAAAATACCTCCATAAAAGTGTCATGCATTTCCATGCTGCCACACCTCTAGACTGACGGTATGCATAGTAGAAGGAATCTCATCACTGTGTATTTAATAATTAAACCAGATCATAGTTGCATAACATATATATGCAATGTTTGGATAGCAACAGATACAAAATCGATTTTAGTCTAGCCATGTTTGACATTACCAGCACTTTGCTCCCCCATTGAAGCAATGAGAAAACTTATTTTGTTCGTACTAGCAATTATTTGCATTTACTGTCAATAACAGATCCCCTTTGACTTGAAGCACGTAAATAATGTACTGCCTATGATGATGACTCTTATTTTACAGAGCATATGCCTACAAAGCTCTGTCACAACAGAAAACCCCATGCCATTATATTACAGGGCTTACTGTACAATTGATGGCCTAGCCATGTGATAGGCCATTAAAGGTGTTTTCCTGGTAAATAAGGCTGCTATACTCACAGAGCGTCGGCCTGTTGATCGGCGGGGGTCCCGGCCAATCTGATATTTATGAGCTATCCATAGGATAAGTCATCAATATAATTTACCGGATAACCCCTTTAAGGTAACTTAGTGCTTTTTTTTACTATCCTCAGGATAGCTCCTCAATATCAGATTGGCCGGGAGTCAGACATACATTTCAGTCACCATTTAAGTCGGTTCTGGTATAAATGAGGATGAATATGGCGCCCATGCACCACTCTCACCATGCTCCCTTTTCAAAAAGTGGTGTGGGTGCCGTAAAAACATCAGTTGTAACTAGATTTAGTCAAAATAGCATTTAAAAAGTTGCAAAACCGGGTTAACCAGGAATATGCACATGGTAAATCTCTGCCCTAGTGTTAATAGAGGCACTTATTCATGAGTTATTGAGAATAATATCGCTCTCATCGCCTCCACATTGAAAGAAAAAAAGGTGGACTGTATCAATGTATATCACTGTAACATATGCTACATACGTCTCATCTATGAGGAAGCCACACAAGAGAAACAAAGAGAAATGGATGCACTGTACAGCGGGGGATCTGGTTAATGATGCACCTTATAGCAGGGGAGTTGTTTATGTGGCATTGTATAGCAGGGGCACTATTTATGGGTGCACTCTTCTAGAGCGGGGGCATTGTTTATGGATGCACTGGGTAGCAGGGGCACTGTTTATGGATGCACTGAATAGCAGGAAGCACTGTTTATGGATGCACTGAATAGCAGGAAGCACTGTTTATGGATGCACTGAATAGCAGGAGGCACTGTTTATGGATCTACCGCATAGCAGGAGGCACTGTTTATGGATGCACTGCATAGCAGGAGGCACTGTTTATGGATGCACTGCATAGCAGGAGGCATTGTTTATGGATGCACTGAATAGCAGGAAGCACTGTTTATGGATGCACTGAATAGCAGGAGGCACTGTTTATGGATGCATCTGAATAGCATGGAAGCACTGTTTATGGATGCCACTGAATAGCAGGAGGCACTGTTTATGGATCTACCGCATAGCAGGAGGCACTGTTTATGGATGCACTGCATAGCAGGAGGCACTGTTTATGGATGCACTGCATAGCAGGAGGCATTGTTTATGGATGCACTGCATAGCAGGAGGCACTGTTTATGGATGCACTGCATTAGCAGGGGCACTGTTTATGGATGCACTGAATAGCAGGAAGCACTGTTTATGGATGCACTGCATAGCAGGGGCACTGTTTATGGATGCACTGCATAGCAGGAGGCACTGTTTATGGATCTACCGCATAGCAGGAGGCACTGTTTATGGATGCACTGCATAGCAGGAGACACTGTTTTATGGATGCACTGCATAGCAGGAGGCATTGTTTAGGGATGCACTGCATAGCAGGAGGCACTGTTTATGGATGCACTGCATAGCAGGAGGCACTGTTTATGGATGCACTGCATAGCAGGAGGCACCGTTTATGGATGTACTGCATAGCAGGGGCACCATTTATGGATTGCACTGCATAGCAGGAGGCACTGTTTATGGATGCACTGCATAGCAGGAGGCACTGTTTATGGATGCACTGAATAGCAGGAGGCACTGTTTATGGATGCACTGCATTAGCAGGAGGCACTGTTTATGGATGCACTGCATAGCAGGAGGGCACTGTTTATGGATGCACTTGCATAGCAGGAGGCACTGTTTATGGATGCACTGCATAGCAGGGGCACTGTTTATGGATGCACTGCATAGCACGGGCACTGTTTATGGATGCACTGCCATAGCACGGGCACTGTTTATGGATGCACTGCATAGCAGGAGGCACTGTTTATGGATGCACTGCATAGCAGGAGGCACTGTTTATGGATGCACTGCATAGCAGGAGGCACTGTTTATGGATGCACTGCATAGCAGGAGACACTGTTTATGGATGCACTGCATAGCAGGAGGCACTGTCTATGGATGCACTGCATAGCAGGAGGCACTGTCTATGGATGCCACTGCATAGCAGGAGGCACTGTCTATGGATGCACTGCATAGCACGGGCAACCGTTTATGGATGCACTGCATAGCAGGAGGCACCGTTTATAGATGCACTGCATAGTAGGAGGCACTGTCTATGGATGCACTGCATAGCAGGAAGGCACTGTCTATGGATGCACTGCATAGCAGGAGGCACCGTTTATGGTTGCACTGCATAGCAGGGGCACCGTTTATGGATGCACTGCATAGCAGGAGGCATTGTTTATGGATGCACTGCATAGCAGGAGGTACTGTTTATAGGATGCACTGCATAACAGGAGGCACTGTTTATGGATGCACTGCATAGCAGGAGGCACTGTCTATGGATGCAATTCATAGCAGGAGGCACTGTTTATGGATGCACTGCATAGCAGGAGGCACTGTTTATGGATGCACTGCATAGCAGGAGGCACTGTTTATGGATGCACTGCATAGCAGGGGCACTGTTTATGGATGCACTGCATAGCACGGGCACTGTTTATGGATGCACTGCATAGCACGGGCACTGTTTATGGATGCACTGCATAGCAGGAGGCACTGTTTATGGATGCACTGCATAGCAGGAGACACTGTTTATGGATGCACTGCATAGCAGGAGGCACTGTCTATGGATGCACTGCATAGCAGGAGGCACTGTCTATGGATGCACTGTCATAGCAGGAGGCACTGTCTATGGATGCACTGCATAGCACGGGCACCGTTTATGGATGCACTGCCATAGCAGGAGGCACCGTTTATAGATGCACTGCATAGTAGGAGGCACTGTCTATGGATGCACTGCATAGCAGGAGGCACTGTCTATGGATGCACTGCATAGCAGGAGGCACCGTTTATGGGTTGCACTGTCATAAGCAGGGGCACCGTTTATGGATGCACTGCATAGCAGGAGGCATTGTTTATGGATGCACTGCATAGCAGGAGGTACTGTTTATGGATGCACTGCATAACAGGAGGCACTGTTTATGGATGCACTGCATAGCAGGAGGCACTGTCTATGGATGCACTGCATAGCAGGGGCACCGTTTATGGATGCACTGCATAGCAGGAGGCCACCGTTTATGGATGCACTGCATAGGAGGCAACCGTTTATGGATGCACTGCATAGCAGGAGGCACCGTTTATGGATGCACTGCATAGCAGGGAGGCCACCGTTTATGGATGCACTGCATAGCAGGAGGCACCGTTTATGGATGCACTGCATAGCAGGAGGCACCGTTTATGGATGCACTGCATAGCAGGAGGCACTGTTTATGGATGCACTGCATAGCAGGAGGCACCGTTTATGGATGCACTGCATAGCAGGAGGCACTGTTTATGGATGTACTGCATAGCAGGAGGCACTGTTTATGGATGCACTGTTATAGCAGGGTCACTGTTTATGGATGCACTGCATAGCAGGAGGCACTGTTTATGGATGCACTGTATAGCAGGGTCACTGGTTTATGGATCCACTGTTTAGCAGGGTCACTGTTTATGGATGCACTGCATAGCAGGAGGCACTGTTTATGGATGCACTGAATAGCAGGGGCACTGTTTATGGATGCACTGCATAGCAGGAGGCACTGTTTATGGATGCACTGCATAGCAGGAGGCACTGTTTATGGATGCACTGCATAGCAGGAGGCACTGTTTATGGATGCACTGCATAGCAGGAGGCACTGTTTATGGATGCACTGCATAGCAGGAAGCACTGTTTATGGATGCACTGCATAGCAGGAAGCACTGTTTATGGATGCACTGCATAGCACGGGCACTGTTTATGGATGCACTGCATAGCAGGAGGCACTGTTTATGGATGCACTGCATAGCAGGAGACACTGTTTATGGATGCACTGCATAGCAGGAGGCACTGTTTATGGATGCACTGCATAGCAGGAGGCACTGTCTATGGATGCACTGCATAGCAGGAGGCACTGTTTATGGATGCACTGCATAGCAGGAGGCACTCTGGATGCACTGCATAGCAGGAGGCACCGTTTATGGATGCACTGCATAGCACTGGCACCGTTTATGGATGCACTTCATGCAGGAGGCACTGTTAATGGATGCACTGCATAGCAGGATGGCACCCGTATATGGATGCACTGCATAGCAGGAGGCACCGTTTATGGATGCACTGCATAGGCAGGAGACACTGTTTATGGATGCACTGCATAGCAGGAAGGCATTGTTTTATGGATGCACTGCATAGCAGGAGGTACTGTTTATGGATGCACTGCATAGCAGGAGGCACTGTTTATGGATGCACTGCATAGCAGGAGGCATGTTTATGGATGCACTGCATAGCAGGGGCACTGTTTATGGATGCACTGCATAGCAGGAGGCATTGTTTATGGATGCACTTGCATAACAGGAGGCACTGTTTTATGGATGCACTGTACAGTAGGGGCACTGTTTATGGATGCACTGTATAGCAGGAGGCACTGTTTATGGATGCCTTTATGGATGCACTGCATAGGAGGCACCGTTTATGGATGCACTGCATAGCAGGAGGCACTGGTTTATGGATGCACTGCATAGCAGGAGGCACTGTTTATGGGTACACTGTTTAGCAAGGGTTCCACTGTTTATGGGATGAACTGTATAGCAGGGGCTCTATTTATGGATGCACTGTATAGAGGGACACTATTTATGGATGCACTGTATAACAGGGCACTGATTTTGGATGCACTTTATTGCAGGGGGACTGTCAATGTGGGTGTTGTATAGCAGGGACACTATTAATGGATGCCACTGTTTATGGGCATAATGTAAGCAGACACACTGTTTAATGTTTATGGGTGCACTGTATACCAGTGGCACTATTTATGGTTGCACTGTATATCAGGAAACCCTATTTGTGTATGCAGTGTAAGCAGGGGCTCTATTTATGGATGCACTGTATAGCCGAGGTTCTATTTTATAGATGTTACTGTATAACAGGGGGACTGTTTATGAATGCACTGCATAGCACGAGGCACTGTTTATGAATGCACTGCATAGCAGGAGGCACTGTTTATGGATGCACTGCATAACAGGAGGCACTGTTTATGGATGCACTGCATAACAGGAGGCACTGTTTATGGATGCACTGCATAGCAGGCGGCACTGTTTATGGATGCACTGCATAGCAGGGGCACTCTTTATGGATGCACTGCATAGCAGGGGCACTGTTTATGGATGTACTGTATAGTAGCGACAATATTTATAGATGTAATCTATTACATGGGCACTGTTTATGGGTACACTGTTTAGCAGGGGCTCTATTTATGGATGCACTGTATAGTAGGGCACTATTTATGGATGCACTGTATAGTAGGGCTCTATTTATGGATGCACTGTATAGTAGGGCACTATTTATGGATGCACTGTATAGTACGGCACTATTTATGGATGCACTGCATAGCAGGAGGCACTGTCTATGGATGCACTGCATAGCAGGAGGCACTGTTTATGGATGCACTGCATAGCAGGAGGCACTGTCTATGGATGCACTGCATAGCAGGAGGCACCGTTTATGGATGCACTGCATAGCACTGGCACCGTTTATGGATGCACTTCATAGCAGGAGGCACTGTTAATGGATGCACTGCATAGCAGGAGGCACCGTATATGGATGCACTGCATAGCAGGAGGCACCGTTTATGGATGCACTGCATAGCAGGAGACACTGTTTATGGATGCACTGCATAGCAGGAGGCATTGTTTATGGATGCACTGCATAGCAGGAGGTACTGTTTATGGATGCACTGCATAGCAGGAGGCACTGTTTATGGATGCACTGCATAGCAGGAGGCACTGTTTATGGATGCACTGCATAGCAGGGGCACTGTTTATGGATGCACTGCATAGCAGGAGGCATTGTTTATGGATGCACTGCATAACAGGAGGCACTGTTTATGGATGCACTGTACAGTAGGGGCACTGTTTATGGATGCACTGTATAGCAGGAGGCACTGTTTATGGATGCACTGCATAGCAGGAGGCACTGTTTATGGATGCACTGCATAGGAGGCACCGTTTATGGATGCACTGCATAGCAGGAGGCACTGTTTATGGATGCACTGCATAGCAGGAGGCACTGTTTATGGGTACACTGTTTAGCAGGGTCACTGTTTATGGATGAACTGTATAGCAGGGGCTCTATTTATGGATGCACTGTATAGAGGGACACTATTTATGGATGCACTGTATAACAGGGCACTGATTTTGGATGCACTTTATTGCAGGGGGACTGTCAATGTGGGTGTTGTATAGCAGGGACACTATTAATGGATGCACTGTTTATGGGCATAATGTATAGCAGACACACTGTTTAATGGTTTATGGGTGCACTGTATACCAGTGGCACTATTTATGGTTGCACTGTATATCAGGAACCCTATTTGTGTATGCAGTGTAAAGCAGGGGCTCTATTTATGGATGCACTGTATAGCCGAGGTTCTATTTATAGATGTACTGTATAACAGGGGGACTGTTTATGAATGCACTGCATAGCACGAGGCACTGTTTATGAATGCACTGCATAGCAGGAGGCACTGTTTATGGATGCACTGCATAACAGGAGGCACTGTTTATGGATGCACTGCATAACAGGAGGCACTGTTTATGGATGCACTGCATAGCAGGCGGCACTGTTTATGGATGCACTGCATAGCAGGGGCACTCTTTATGGATGCACTGCATAGCAGGGGCACTGTTTATGGATGTACTGTATAGTAGCGACAATATTTATAGATGTAATCTATTACATGGGCACTGTTTATGGGTACACTGTTTAGCAGGGGCTCTATTTATGGATGCACTGTATAGTAGGGCACTATTTATGGATGCACTGTATAGTAGGGCTCTATTTATGGATGCACTGTATAGTAGGGCACTATTTATGGATGCACTGTATAGTACGGCACTATTTATGGATGCACTGTATAGAGGACACTATTTATGGATGCACTGTATAGTAGGGGCTCTGTTTATTGGTGCGCTGCCTATGGGTGCTATAGTAGGGATGCTGCTTATGAGGCTACGCTTGACCTCTTGCTGATGGCCGGTTGGGGTGAATAGTTGGTGTTTATGAAGGGTAAACATTTTGCCTGACATATCACATAAAGAATTTGCCAGAGCCACATTCTCAAAAGCTGTTGCATCTGACAGGAATAAATCCACGGGCAGCTGTCACCTCATGCAGGAGTCATCCTGATGCAACCCAGCACATGGCTATATCAGTCAGACCTATAGTACCCCTCCCCCAGTCTCACATGCACCTATGTACCTTGTCTCTCGCAGCGTCCAACAGACGATCACGTGGAGCCCAGTGCGCCATCTCTCTCTCCCTATTGGCTGGCGGCCTCTGACTTGCTAGCTGTGATTGGTTGAGCAAACCAGTTCACGTGAAGCGTGGAGTGGGACGGGACGCCGGCTTCTTTAACATTGAGAGAGCTGCAGGCTGGAGGAGTCGGCTCAGTGGCCTGACGGGATGGGGATCCCGCTGCGAGCGGCCTGGTACCCAGTCCACCCCGCTCCCAACTATGGCGTGCTGCTGCGAGAGGGGACACTGATGTCATAAGGTATATGGTGGGGTTCGGTGGCCCCGCTCCTGGGCCGGATAATGCTATTTGCACGTGTTAATGAGCTGAAAGACGCCGCGGAACTGGTCCGTGCTTGGTTACTGCAGTAGTTGGCATTGCTGCCATGAAAAGTGCCCAGTTCTGATTGCAGACTGTAATGATCTCTGTCACTGCACAGTGTGAATGGAGCCGAGTTCTTGTGCGGTTTTTCGGATTTATGATTTTATATTGGCTGCGGACCTGATCCTGTCCTACCTAGAGCTCTATGGAGTTCATGGGCTAAATTGAATGTTTCTCTATGGTATAGATGTGCGATAGTAGTATAATATTGTAGTATAGAGTTGAATTGGCTAAAGCTGGACAGTGGCATTAGGTTAAAGGTGAACTCTACTTGTTAGAAGGCTCCCTTAATAACAGGGTGATCACTGGGGTTCTGGACATTTTCTGATATGTACAAAACTCTGACAGTAAGAGTCTAGTCTCCCAGTAGTAACCCCAAAGAAGCCATCCAGCATCACACTCTGTATATTCAGGGCAGGTTCACACTTAGTATTTGGAGGCAGATTTTTCAGCCAGAGGCGCTCTTTGTAACCGCTCTCCACTCTGGCCGAAAGATAAGGATCCTTAAACGGAGGACCCCCTCCCATATCCGTTCACAGTTCTGTGATAGTGTATATGATAAGTTTTCTAAACTGGACAAACCTGTCGGCCAGAACTGCAGATATATTCCAGACCAGCCGACCATCTACAGTGTGTATAGGGCCTCCAGAAGGACATGTTAAATTTCAGTGCCTAAACGTCCTGTTCTCATGGGACATATGCCCCTGCCGTAGGGCCGTGCTGATCGTGGATGTGTGTGAGGAGCTTTGGACTTTTCAGGGCATAAAATACCCCACACACATTACCAGCAGATTGTCCAGCTCAGGCATCTGAATGTGTGAACCTATCCAAAATGTCTCTTCTCCAGCCAAACCTTCAAGAGAAAAAGTGAGCTTGTCCATGTGCTTCTACATGGGTATACAGTAGGCGTTCACTTCTCATACTGTAGTTGAACCTTTGTGGTGTTTGTAAAATGAACGTAGTTACTTAGTCAACCAAACCCATCCGCTGACTTCAACTGAGTCAGGAGTAGTGAGAATATGCAGTTTTTTTCTGCTCTCTCAAGTGCCCAGGGTGGGCTTCACTGTGAACTTTACTCTCTGCATTGAGCTGCTTCACAGCCCTCCCCTCTGCTCCGAGTGGCAGCTGTCACATGTGTGGTTTCACACATTGTTTTTTTTGCGGCACGTTGGTGATAAAAATGCCAACTCCACATTTTGTCTATGGTGAATGATTATTTATTTTTGTTAATTTTGTGGCATTTTTTTAGAAACCGTAGTTGTGACAAATTGCCCGTATTTGAGCTACTTTTTAGACAGATTATAGGCACAGACACATTAGTAAATCTCGGACGCTGTGTGAAAAAAATACCAGGACGAATCGCCACAAAACACGGTGCTTATTCTTAGATTAAAAAAAAAAAAAAATTATATATTTAATAACAGGTCAAAAATAAATAAATAAAAAAAAGCCAGATTTATACATACACACCATGTTGTCGGCCGTATCTGGCAGCACTTATCATAGTTTACCTTCACTTTCTGCTATTCCTTTTTATAAGAGGTACATTCATGATGTATACCCACTGGACAGATGCTGCGGGTTATCCACCTTGGAGTTGCAATACGGCGGCAGCAAAGTGCATGAGATTTCACAGCTCTCATCCACAGGATGTGAAGAATATCCTGACTTGCAGTATGGATTTTATTTCCGTTGCATGTCCGTTTTTGCCGAGGAGTTCGACCACTGGTTTCACCATCTTCAATGCATAGGGTAAAGCCCGCCTGTAGCTCGGGCAGATTTCACTGCAGACCCATTGTGGATTTTGCGTGACGAAATATGTTCCAAAGGAACCTGCCCTAAAACTAGCAGCCGTATTTATTTCCTATGCCTCTGGTAGTCTATTTCTCTGTTACAGATCAGACTCTGTGGCCGCCTAAGCCATATGCACTTGTGTACAGCACGTTTTCAGTGGATTCTCTGCTCTCACTGGGCTCTGGTATTATTTGCTTTATGTGGGTCTCTTTAAACTTGCCCTGTCACTTTGTGTTTTATTACAGCCTCTCTCCTGGGTGAACATGTCTTCCACTAGGTGGCGCTAAGACTCCATTGAAAGCCCAAAGTGAACACGACACATTCACATCCCATGGCATAAGAAAGGGGGGTGTGTTCCTGTATACGTGTTGTTAATTTCCGCTTTTTTTTTCTCTTTGCAGACAACGGACCACTGGACTTTTCTTCCCCCTCCGTCCTGGCTAGGCTTTCTTTTCATCATCAGCTCCTGTTTCCGTGTGTGCTAAATGCCTATGCTCGTTTCACAGATGAACTCAACCAGGTAACACATGAGAAGGCTTTGTCCTTGTTCTGTTACTTGTGCATCCTCTAGGCCCTGATCACATATAGGTCACTTTTTATATTTCTTTAGTTTTTCCAGTTAATATGTGAACTTTTCGTAAAGATAATCTGATAATATTCTGCTAATAATAATTTGTAGAGAAACTCCAGTGCGGCATGAGCGTTTTACCGGCGTTATGTCCATGTTCTGCCCCATATGGCGACACGTTGTGATTAAGAATGCTGTGTTAAGTTTAGGTGCTGACGACACTTTTTGGAACTGGTGATCTCTTGCCTCCCCCTTTTTCCCATTACTCCAGGTAGGTCACACATAGGACATCTTTCTGCAGATAGCTGGTAATGGAGCCTCAGATCCACAAAAGAAAACCAGCGTTTTAATCAGGCGAACCACAGATATGTGTCTATGCCGAGAGCTTGATGGGGAGGCTGCTGGTGATTCCCTTTCACTTTTTATGGAGCAGATACATAAAAGAACAGTTAGAATACCTTGCCCATTTTTGGAAGAGGAATAAATTGCCGCCTGGACCATTTATAAAGCTTCCTACACATAGTGGTGTATAACAATAAATAACATAAATTTAATGTATTTTTTTTCACTACTGTAGAGAAGCCTGTATAAACACACATGGCTAAAAGGACACACCTAGAATGTGCTGCATTTTAGAACAGAAATATCGCTCAATAGCACTCTGAAAATACCCCCTAAAAACTTATGGGGTCATTTATCAAACTGATGAAAAGTAGAACTGGCTTAGTTGCCAATAGCAACCAATCAGATGCCACCTTTCATTTTTGACAGCTCCTTTGGAAAATGAAAGGTGGCATCTGATTGGTTGCTATGGACAACTAATCCAGTTCTACTGTACACCAGTTTGATAAATGACCCCATTAGTTTTTAGTGCATTTTATATATCCCCGTTGGCTTACAACTAACCTCTGGCCACAGCACTATGTTCCTGTATATCTACTGTCAGTGCTTTGTGCAGGCAGTCCTATTCCCTTTCCTTTCTGTGCACAATTAATGATGGGGAAGAGATAGGAGACTGCTAGCAATGACAGCAAGTGTACTATGTTCCTGTAATGAACAGGAGCTGGCATTCTGTCTCTTCCCTATTAGTAACTGATGACAGGAAGGATGGCTAACAGGAGTGCTGACAGTAGGTATACAAGAACACAGCACTTACCGATGACAGCTAGGGACCGTTCAGACGGCCGTGGTATTGCGGATCCGCAATGCCACGGATGCCGAGCAGTGTGATTGTGGAACACATGGCCCGGCACCCCGTTCTAAATGCCTATTCTTGTCCGCTATTGCGGACAAGAATAGAACATGTTTTATTTTCTTTTTTGCGAAGCCGCGGCTGCCCGCAATTATTGAAGTGATCGGGGCCACATCTAATCCACAAAATTGCGGAATAGATGCGGACCCGTTCACACAGTCGTGTGAACAGGTCATAAGTGTACTGGCACTTTTGTTCTGCTCTCTTCCTGTTTTCAGTTACTGAGAAGCACAGGGAAAAAAGAACTGTACGTAGCTGGCAGCAAGACAACTAAGTGGTGACACTGGCATACAAATGGAGGTAGTGGGTGGGGAGATAAGACAGGCTGAGATGCCTGTCTCTGTATGTTTCACATAGTTGACTTCAACATTCAGTAGAATGCTGAAGTTGTCTCTCTAGCATTGCTCAGTTAGAGGCGACAAAAATGCTTCATGTCCCTATACTATATTAAAGCCTTGAGGATATCCACCGTACATATACTTGGTTTTCTAAACTTTAAAGTGTAACTAAGCTTTTGTAAAACCTTTTTTTAAAATGTTCTAAATAGCCTAAAACGTGTTGTATTGTACTTTATTAATCTATAATACTGTTTTCCTAATCAAATAGGCACCCAAAGTCCTGGGTGCGATCACATCTTAATATCATTATCCTAGTACAGACATGTTGGCACTGTACGGAGCTCTGCTCCTGCCTGTGCACCCCTCAAACTTGGCTAAATTCTGGTACAGCACATCGGTGCCCAGTACAGATGTGCTATGCCATGATTTATCTGAGATGAGTTCTCTAGTACATTGCTACTCCTGTCCCAATGTGCTGTAGAGAGCCTTAGCACTCTGCTAAATCCTGGCATAGCACATCTGTACCGGGTACTGATGTGCTGTGCCAGAATTTAGCCAATCTGAAGAGAGCACAGGCAGAAGCAGCAGTCTGTGCTACGGCCTGTGTGGCATTCACTTTTGTTGCCGTTTTGATTAGGAAAGGTTTTTAGACATATTTAGTTAATCTTTAAAGATGCTGGAACCTAGTATAATCTCTGACTGGCAATAATGCTAATTAGACATTTAACCCCTCAGATGCCATGGTCAGTTGTGGCCACAGCATCCGAGACTATCCAAGCCGTTCATTCTGTGTGCTAGCCTCAAGCGTTAGACCAATTCATTCCTTTGGAGCCCTCCCTGTGATGGGGTTCCATAGGAATGCATTATATCTCCCATAGACAGCAATGCTAATTAATTGCTGTCTATGGGAGAAGCTATTTAATGAAGTAAAAAAGGTAAATTTAAAAAAATAATAATAATTAATAATAAAATCTCCCACAAATCACCCCCTCCCCCTTTCCACATATTTAAAAATAAAGATCATTTGCACTGCCACTCCCTGAAATGTTCAAACTATTAAAATATAAATGTATTTATCCTGTATGGCCGATTTGCATTTTTTTTTTCTTCCATTGCCTCATCTATAAATGTAAAAGTGATACATGCTACAAAAATGTCATTGCCCTGCAATAAATGAGCCCTCACATAGCTCCATAGACATAACTATAAAAAGTTTT
The DNA here is from genome assembly GCA_900303285.1 of Rhinella marina. Taxonomy (NCBI): domain Eukaryota; kingdom Metazoa; phylum Chordata; class Amphibia; order Anura; family Bufonidae; genus Rhinella; species Rhinella marina. The sequence goes on from ONZH01014433.1 coordinate 16,767, forward strand.
GGGGGTCAGAATATAGCGCTGCAAAGAAAATTATTTTTTGCAATGTTTTTTTTTTTTTTATAAAAAGATTAAAAATACAAGAGTTAATAAAAATTAATCAATAAGTTATGTGTACCCCAAAATGACAGCATTGAAAACTAAACCTTGCCCTGCAAAAAAACAAGCCCACATACATCTACATAGACGGGGGGGGAAGTTATAGCTCTTGGAAGGCAATTATGAAAAAATTGGGAAAATCTGGTCATTAAGTCCCTGAACAGTCTGGTCATTAAGGGTTTAACCCTTTCAGTACCGAGCCACTTTTCACCTTAAATCCCAGGCCGATTTTTTTGCAAATCTGACATGTCACTTTATGTGGTAATAACTTTGGAACGCTTTTACTTATCCAGGCCATTCTAAGATTGTTCTCTCGTCACATATTGTGCTTTACGACAGTAGTAAATTTGTGGCAAAATATTTCATTTTTATTTATAAAAAAATACCAAATTTAGCAAATTTAAAAATTTCAATTTCTCTACTTTCAAAATGCATAGTAATACCTCCAAAAATAGTTAATATTTTACATTCCCCATATGTACACTTTATGTTGGCATCATTTTATAAATGTCATTTTACTTTTTTTGGACGTGAGAAACCTTAGAAGTTTAGAAGCCATTCTTCAAATTTTCATCAAAATTTCCAAACTTTTTTTTTTGAGCACCAATTCAGTTATAAAGTGATTTTGGGAGGCTTACCTAATGGAAAACACTAATAAATGACCCCATTTTAGAAACTACGCCCCTCAAATTATAAAAAACTGATGTTACAAAATTTATTAACCCTTGAGGTGTTCCACAAGAATTTAAGGAAAATGGAGGTAAAATGTAAAAATTTCAATTTTTTTGGTAGATTATTCACATTAATAATTTTTTTTTTTTTTCTTGCAACACAGCAAGGGTTAACAGCAAACTAAACTTCAATATACATTACCCGGATTCTGCAGTTTACAGAAATACCCCATATGTGGTGGTAAACGTCTCTATGGGTTTGTGGCAGTGGTCAGAAGGAAAGGAGCGCCATACGGATTTTGGAGGCAGATTTTGCTAGAATGGTTTTTAGGCACCATTTTGTAATTGAGAGACCCTGACGTACCCCTACAGTGGAAACCCTCAAAAAGTGACCCCTTTTTGGAAACTACACCCTTCAAAGAATATATTAAGGGGGGTACTGACCACTTTGACCCCCTTTTACGGAATTTGGAAACACTTGGCTGTGAAAATGAAAAGTTTCATTTTTCCAATTAAATGTTGCTTTAGCCCCAAATTTTTCATTTTCACAAGGGGTCACAGGAGAAAAGCACCCCATAATTTGTTACCTATTTTCTCCTGAATACGGCAACACCCCATGTGTGGTGGTAAACTGCTGTGGGGGCACATGGCAGGACTCAGAACAGAAGGAGTGCCATATGGATTTTGCAGAACAGATTTTGATGGATTGGTTTGCGGGAGCCATTGATTTTTATTTTTTTGAGTTATTGTCTTGTGGGGGCTCATTTTTTGCAGGATGAGGAAGTTTTCATTGGTACCATTTTGGGGTACATAAGACTTTTTGATCGCTTGGTATTACACTTTTTGTGAGTCAAGGTAAAAAAAAATACCTGTTTTGACATAGTTGTTGTGTGTTTTTTTTTTTTTTTTTTTTGTTTTTTTTTTTTGTTTTTTTTTTTACAGCATTCACCCGAAGGGGCAAATCATGTGATATTTTTATAGAGCAGGTTGTTACGGACGCGGCGATACCCAATATGTTTAACATTTTTATTAAGTTTTACACATTAGATACATTTTTGAACAGAATAAAATCTTTTTTTTTTTGTGTTGCCATTTTCTGAGAGCCATATTTTTTTTATTTTTCGGGCGATTGTCTCAGGTAGGGTCTAATTTTTTGCGGGATTAGATGACGGTTTGATTGGTACCATTTTGGGATTAAAGGGAACCTGTCACCTCAGAAACACCCCCTGAACTAGAGTAAGCAGTGTATAGTGTAAGTGATGCTGAATCCGAATATGTAAGTTTTATCTTCATACTCCCTTCTATTCCGACGTTGTGCTCCCACAAACCTGCAGTAAAATACATTCACAGGACTCGTCTTTGAGTCCTCTCCATTATGTGAGTGAGCACTGGAGTCCAGTGAGTGCATTTTACTGCAGGTTTGTGGGAGCACAGCGTCGGAATGGAAGTGAGTATGAAGATAAAACTTACATATTCGGATTCAGCATCACTTACACTATACAACACTTACTGTAGTTTGGAGGGTGTTTCGGAGATGACAGGTTCTCTTTAATGCATCTTTTTGATCGCTTGGTATTACACTTTTTGTGAGGCAAGGTGATCAGAAAATGGCTTTTTTTTTTTTTTTGCGTTGTTGTTGTTGTTGTGTGTGTGTGTTGGTTTTTTTTTTGTTTTTTTTTTTAACTTCTTTTTTTTACTTTTTTTTTGTCCCAGTCTGGGACTTCAACTTTTGGGGGTCTGATCCCCTGCACAATGCATTACAATACTTCTGTATTGTAATGCATTGGCTGTAAGTGTAATACACTTATAGCTTCTTGCCTGTGAGATCCAGGGGGCTGGATCTCACAGGCTTCCGTAGAAGGCAGCCCGATGCCTAAGGAAGGCATCGGGCTGCCATCGGGTCCCCGTCACAGCAGCGCAGGGACCCGATGGGCTCTCGCTCCCAGTGCCGATATCGCACATGCAGTGTTCAGCACTGACCGTGGCAGTGTGAGGGTTAATGCATCGGTGTTTTCACTGATGCTGGTGCATACAGCAGGGGTCCGGCTATCGGCCACTGCCGGACCCCTGCAGCTGATTGGGCGAGCGCAGCTCCTGCACCCGCCCGATCAGAGCACCGTACATGTACGGCGCTGGGACTTGTGTCCTGGCTTCTGGGAGACTAAGGGTTAAAGGAAGTTGTTTACATGCTTTTTGACAGTACATTGAAAAATTAACCTTTTGCCTACCATCACACGACTTGTCACGGCAGTAGGCTCCTATCTGTAACCCGACGTATAAAAGCCCCAGAGTACATCATGGTGTGTCGGCAGCCTGTGCAGCTGCAGTCACCAGGAGAAGTGCCGACACCAGCAGGAGCGGTTGGGCTGTGATAGATCCCTGCAGCACCCTGCTATAAGGATCTATCGCAGCGCCTTTCCTTATGTAAGAGCACCACCAGCCGCACCTATATCCAGAACAAAGCCCCACAAGGTGGTGGCTGGAGGACTCAGGTCTGACCACCAAGCCAGCTCCCCATAGAAATGAATGGGAGCGCACTGCGCATGCGCGCCCACCGCTCCCATTCATTTTTCTATGGAGCCGATGGAAATGGCTGAGCCAGCGCTCGGCTATTTTCTCCAGCCCCATAGAAAATGGAGGGCGGCTGCACATACGCAGTGTGCCTTCCTTCACTTTCGGGGCTCTGTTCTGAATAATAGGTGCGGGTCCCTAGCGATATGCCCCCATTGTCCATCATGAGACAAACCCTTTAAGTTTAGTAATAGTGGAATTTCTGTGTGTAAAATATACAAACACACACTTTTTTATTTAAAAAAATCTAGGTATTTTTTTTGGCTATATCTTGTATAGCACTTTTTTTTTTTTTTTTTTTTTCCCCTGCGTAAAATATACAAACGTGTGCATAAAAAAAAAAAAAACACAAAACTTGATGTCCAAATTTCCCCAAGATGAATACCTTAGGGGAAGAACATTTAAAAAAAAAAAAAAAAACTTTGAAGGGGCTTGTAACGTTTTGGCGCTGTACTATAGTTTTCTGGCATTACAGTGCCATAGAACCAGCAACAGAAAAATAGGCTCCAGTCTTTTGAAGACTTATAGCGGGCCCAGCCAGTAAATAAATTGCATAAATGGCATCCATTATCAAGGTACAAGAGTATGGTAGTGGTTTTAGAAATGTTTTGTCTTGAAACCTTTTGTAATAGTTATGATCATAGTGCATTTTTTTTAAATATTAAATGCATGTAGGTTTGTTTTTTGCAGTTAGATAGGCCCATTTCTACAACTGAAAGAATGGCCTGGTGAGGAAGGAGGGTAAACACTCTTGTAATGATGCGCTTTAGGCTACTTTCACACTAGCGTTTTTAAATTCCGGTATTGAGTTCCGTCATAGGGGCTCAATACCGGAAAAAAACGCTTCAGTTTTGTCCCCATTCATTGTCAATGGGGACAAAACTGAACTGAAGACAACGGAATGCTCCTGAAAGCATTCCATTCCGTCTTCAGACCGGAGAACAAACCACAGCATGCTGCGGTTTTCTCTCCGGTCCAAGCATCCGCACCAAGACGGATCCGGAATGACCCCCAATGCAAGTCAATGGGGACGGATCCGTTTGGTGTGACACACCAGTAATCCGGATCTGTCCTCCATTGACTTGCAATGGGGGGTCATTCCGGATCCGGCTACACAGAAAGACAGACATACATACTCCAGGCAGGGACGCCGGCAGCATGTCTTCATGCGCCTCCTGCGCGCAGCTATGACGTTTCCCCACTGCGCCCAGCAGAGGGGGCGCTGTGGGGAATAGTCATCACTGTGCGCAGGAGGCGCGTGAAGATGTTCTGCCGGCGTCCCGGGCTGGAGTATGTAAGTATGTCTGTATGTATGTATTTCTGTCCCAATGTCTGTCAACATGTGGGGCCGGAGCGCTGCTTCGGCTCCACACATGTATCAGCGGCAGCATGGATCCGTGCTGCCGCTAGTATGAAAGAGGCCTAAAATACAAGGGACAAGGTCAGATAGCTGTGTCTGAATATTTAGGGCTTGCACCATGGGAAAATCAAGCAATTCTACTACATAGTAAACTAGAGGATCTCACAATTTCTTTCCTGGTGGTGTAATCTTCTCAGGAGGAGGTGTGAAAGAGGAAACCAAAAAGATGGTGTAAGACCTCTGTAGGCATGGCTTATGTTTTAGTAGATTTGTCCTCTGTATCTTCTTGCCTAGACTTCTGGAACTCTATATGAGGATGCTCCATTTCAGAAGTCTTGATTTCAGGGATTGGTTACCAACTTTGTTGCCTTACACATGACTTAAAGGGATAGTTGGGTCAACCAATGCAATGCTTGAAGGGGTTGGCCACTGTCAAGAGTACACACGAGGTCTGTGGTCACATGACCACCTACCAAGCTGTGTCCTCTACTGTGCAAGCTCAGAAAGCGTTTGTCACATGCCAAGATACAGACAGCAGGATCGCCTGTGCAGGAAAGACTGCAGCTGGTGATGTAGTCGGGAATGAGGCATTTTCTATGCTAGTGCACACCAGTTTATGCCACTTGTTAAAGGGTTTGGCTACTTTTTTGTAAAATTTCTAAAATGCCATAAGACATTGATGTACATATAGCTTATGCTTTTCTTTGTGATATGATGGGTTCTGCTAAAAAATGATGGTATAAAATGTAGTAAGGGCTTATTCGCACAACATTTTTCACTTTCCATTAAACTGATCAGTTTTTAGAGAACAGCGTGCCGGAGTTCACTGGATCCGGCATTGCCGGATACTGCTGTTCACGGCTGGATCCTGTAGACTGGGGATCTAGCTGTTTTCTGGAAAGTGCCAGGTTCCGGCTGGACAAAAATTGTTGCGTGCAACAGTTTGTCTGGCCAGAAAGCAGCTGGATTTTATCAGTCTGTGGGGTCCAGCGATGATTGGTAGAATCTGGATTCTCTGCTAGAACAGCCTGCCGAATCAGGTTACATGTGATGTAAACATAGCCTAAAAAAATGAAGCAAAGAAAGGACTTGGACTGTTTTCCCACAAGAGTGTTCAGTCCGTGAAATATGGTCTGTGAAGGCCGCATTTCCTGCTACTCTGCACTATAATTTATGATGCTGTGAATTCCGATCTGACTGCGGGTTTACTATACTGTAGTGGTATACTGCTGTGAGACAGCAACTCGCTGCATCATAAATTATGGTGTTGAGTTCGGATCAGAGGAGCAGTGTTCAGTCTGGGAAATACGGTTGGTATATGCAGTGCGTTTCCGAGGCCAAACACGCTTGTGTACCATTGGCCTTAGACAATCTTTCACGTCACACAGGTAAAGATGGATTTACACAAGCCGATTATTGGGAGCAAACATTCCTGCAACAATCTGCCCCATGTAAATGTGCCACTGATCACCCACTTGTTCACCGGATGATCCTGTCGTTTGTGCAGGCACATCAATCATCATTTCTGCACAGCAACAAATCTGCTGCCCAGAAACAATGATCCTGTATGGGGATGAGGGATCGCAATAGTCATCACTTATCCTTATACTATGGAGGTGATCACTGCATGTAAATGTATTGGAGTCCTTCACTGAAAGAGCAGCCAAACGTCGGCTGCTCCATCATGCAGTCTAAGTCCCGTCCCAAACTTCCAGCACCACCTGGTCACATAGCATTATATTGATTTATGATGCTATGTAACCCTTAGAGGTCTGGAATGTACTGGATAACACTGATATAATGCTGTCAGTGTTATACAATACATTCCAGAACTGTAAGAATTACACAGCATCATAAATCAGTATAATGCTATATGACCCCGGCAGTGCTGGGAGATGCCCTGCGAGTCCGCAGCATGACACTCGCTCGTCTGAAAGAGGCCTAAACATGCCTTAATGTGTTAACACAGACCTCTTCATTATCTACTAGACCTTCTGTGTCTGTAAACCTATTTTCTTGCTCTTCCCATACACTAAATTTCAATATACTTGCCTTCCCCCTTCTGCTGTAGCGTGTGTGATCCCTACTGCCTCTGGTTACATCTATTTGTCATGATGTTTTGTCCCTATGGAAGATGTCACACGAGGGGGCCAGCCACTCACTGTGGTGACTTGACACTGTAAGTTACAGTTCACTGCAAGTCTGCAATGACCTGTGGTTGCCTGGCCCTCTCGTGATGTCTTCATGCAGATAATGAGCAAATGGACACTATTTCTGAGCATATTTACATTACATTACATTGCTTTTTGGGTACAGTGAAAGTGTCCCTTATTATCCCCATAAACATTTTAAAATTAAAGTTTGAAGCCTTCCAATTGTAACATGCTTTTTCTTTCTATTAGTGTTTTGGATTTCTTTCCACATAAGCCAACCATGGCTCTGGATATTGCTATGAAGTTCTATTTGCGTTCACCAGCACTACAGCAAGACTGCTTGGAGTGCAGGATAATGCCTAAACCAAAGAAGCCACTGAGACCATGCATCCAGCCAAATGACAAATCCGTGCTCACAGAGATAAAGAACCAGGAGAATAAAGTTAAAAAGAAGGTTTCCTTTGCCGACAGCAGGGGTTTAGCCCTCACAATGGTGAAGGTGTACTCGGACCTTGATGATCCTTTGGAAATCCCTTTCAATATAACGGAGTTGATAGACAATATAGTCAACCTGACCACTTTGGAGAAAGAGCACCTTGTGTTAAACTTTGCGCAGCCGGCAGCAGACTACTTGGATTTCAGGAACCGCATCCAGACAGACTATGTTTGTCTAGAAAATTGTGTTCTCAAAGAGCGATCTCTCGTTGGCACTGTAAAGGTCAAGAACCTTGCCTTTGAGAAATGTGTCAAGATACGGATGACTTGTAATTCTTGGCAAGCTTTTACTGATCACGAATGCCAGTATGTTAAAGACACCTATGCTGGGTCTGATAGGGACACGTTTTCTTTTGACCTTGTCCTGCCAGATGACATCCCTCCACAAGAGAGGATAGAATTTGCAGTTTCCTTTGAATGCAATGGGAAAACATACTGGGACAGCAATAAGGGACAGAATTACAGAATAACTCGTTCAGACTTTCAGAGCCGCCACTGCGACTCTGATTACAGCCTTTCTCTAGATCAGTTTGGAAGTCCCAGGTGTTCATATGGTATATTTCCAGAATGGTCCAGCTACTCTGGATTTGACAAACAAGGACCTTACTACTAACATAGCGTACACTGAACTGTCCTGCAAGCTGTGGTGGAGCCAGTCCGGTCACTGTAGACTTGGATTTTGGATGTGTCAGACTGTATAGTCAGGACTCTTGGAACCTATACGAGGTTATGACGTGATTGTATTTGGTTCATTGCAAAGAATGACTTGATCCTTTTTATCAAGTCTGAATTGGCACCTTTTGTGGAAGTTATGGGGTAAAAGCTAGAAAATGCTGCTAATCTGTTTTCCTCTCCCCCCAACCTAAAAGCTGCTACAGTCGACAAGACGACATAAATTTTTTTTTTTTTTTAATGGTTCTTTACATTTCTTTGTCATGTGCCAGCGCTTTACTGTAGATTCTAAATTTGGAGCCAGTATGTAATATTGCTGATCCGTCCGATTTCTGCTCAGGCGACATGTTTTATAGTCTGCTGGAACGGAGTTAATAAATGTTTATTTGCACAGCCCCACCCTATCTGCATACACTGCCAAGGTGCTGGAATAACAGGCCTATTATGTTTTTTTTTAGGTTTGTTTTAGCTGTTGATTCGATTTAATTAGTCTTTTTTTTAATATTTATCTCACCTGGGTGCTTTTCAGCTCTGTAAAGCCCTTTATTGTCTGCATCACGTGATTTGCATATTTTGTCTGTTCACTTGTAAACCCGTGCCTTAAATCTGTCATGTCTTCATCTTTGACCTCCCTCTGCATGAGCATGCTTTTGTGTTTGCAATAGGTTTCCATTGGTGACGTTATTTATACTTTTAGGTGGATGCTGGTGTCCACTTAATAGGTGGTAACTTTATTACTACTCAAATACTTTTCTGCCTGCCTAATTCAAATTAACGGGTATGCTTTTTTTTTTTTTTTTTTTTTTTTTTTTTTTTTTTGTGGCGTTGTCCTCTTTGAAATGAGGCCAGGACACAGATAACACTGGTTTGACTGGTTTAATATTATACTGTAAGCTCAAATGGCTAAAAATCCAGTAAGACATTTATTGCATAGTGTGGAGGATCAGATTATTGGCTTCCAGTGTGCTGGCACTGTATGCCTTGCCCCTTTTTTAGTTCACAGCCTAAACAGAACTCTACCATTTATATGTACATTTTTTTAATTTTTTTTTTTTTTGTGCTTTACAAATAACAGACCAGTGTCTTATAAATGACACTTGATTTCTATGCAGTTTACCTTTTATATTTGACCTATGACTTGTTTTGTGGTACAGTGATCGTAGAGGGTTACTGCCATGTTGTAATCAATGGGACCCAACTTTGACCTAATGACTGGCCAGCTTTACTTCTTTTGCCTCAACCATCTTCAGTAACTTCTTAAATTATTCCGACCTTTCCTTTTGGCTCGGCTCCTATTTGTGAGATATCTGCTTGCCTCACTGTCTGCATCGATGACCAGCAGGTGTAAAGGCACCGTATTTGTCAGAATATTCTTGTATAACATGAGTTCCCCTCCAAGAACTTGCAAAAGTATGTTTGAAATGTTGGGTAGTGGGGAAACAACCATACTTTGGTAACCACTCTCAAAAAAAGGATTTGTAAGTATATTATTTTCTTTTCTAAATGTATGCAGAGATAAGTAACTCTACCCACACAGTGCCTTGTTCTGATATTTCTGCGTGTTTTGTATTTTAAGGGAAGAAAAAAAGCTAACTTTGTACTCACGTCATTGGGGACAACATATGCACTTTATAATCACGAGTGAAATGGAGATTTGTCAGTTTTTTTTAGAATTTAAGAGGTTTTTAAAGTGAATTGTAATAAAGGTAATGCATTTAAATGGCCAACATCTTATGTATTTTGTGTGTAAGGATGCGGTTTCTTGATAAGCGACTTGTAACGTACATGGTTTGTTTAGTGTCGCCATAATCAACCCTATTAAACCAGGCATACTACCTGGTAGGGTTGATCATGGTGAATGTTCCATTGCAGCAGCATGATGGGTCCCCCCCCCCCCCCCTCCAAGTGAAATAATGTGAGTGCTGAGGCGCATGCTTGCCCTTTGGAGCACCACTTCACCTTTGCCATGGCCTGATTGACGGGGCTAGACATCCTCACTGTTTGGATGCCTGGCCCTGAAATCTTGCACTTACGCTGACGAGACTTCATCAGGGCATGTTCAGCTGAGATCTGCACTGGGAGAACATTGGGTACAGATGTCAGTTTAACACAAAAAAAAAAAAAAAAAATGTTCTACTTCACTGATCTAAAAGCAAAGCCAAGAGCCTTTTCATCCAGGAGGAGATTGATGTCGTTGGCGCTTGCGCAGTGCAGATCTCAACAGAGTGAACCTCCTGAGATCAACTGCGCATGTGTTGATGAAGTCATGCAAGTGAGACATTTCAGGGGCAGGCATCCAAACAGGGAGGGTGTCTGGCCCTGTTAGGCTTTGATGGGGAGAGGAGGAGATGTAGTGGTGCACCAAGAGGTAGGCCAGCCTTTCTGTGCTCTGATCATCGCATTTGCATAAAAGTAGTAATTTTGCTGAAGCAGTACATCATTTGCAGCAAAAGATGGCTCATTGTATTCACCATGATCAATCCTACCAGGTAGTATGTCTGGTTTAATAGGGTTGATCATGGTGATAGAAGCGCCTCCCAAAAAAATAATAATAATTTGTGCCCCTGGTCAATTCAGAGTTTGGTGTTTTATGGTATCAGAAGGAGCAGCAAGGTCTGCCCAATATTTTATTCTCACAGAATAGAGGTCCATGCACTTGGCACTACTATGTGTGCACACCCTATGCTATGGCACATGCAGTTCCTGCAGGTCTTTATTATGGATCTGTAGGATTTCAGTGTACCGATGATGATCAGGGCTGTGGAGTCAGCAAGCCCATGTTCTGACAATTTAGTAAAAATAAATTTATTGTAGTAAAATGGTGATATCTGGCTTTTTCTTTGTCATGTAAGGAATCAGGCTACTTCAAATGAAACCATATTTAATGGAATGTAACTTCAGAAATGTTCTGAATTTCTATAATGTACTATGCATTCAATAACTAGAAACACTATCATACGCTTGATTGTAAGAAATTAGTTTGTACTTAGAAAATTAGAAAAGCTCTAACTAAAAAGTAACATGTAAAAAGTGTAGCTTCCTGCAGCTGTGTCTATATCCTGGTCCGCAGCTTGTTTGCTTCCTCTCTGCTGAGGAGATGATCATAGCCATGTTGGAGTCAAATTAAACAAGCTGCAGACTGGAAGATGGACACACTGGAGCCGGTGCACATCAACAGAGCTGTGAGGCGTAGGGAAGTATGATTCTTTCCATTGCAAAGGCAGGCTGTGGGCTCCTGTGAAAAATTACTTTTCACTGGACAACCCCCTTTAATGCGGTCTTTCTGTTCTGTCTAGCAGTTCAGAGATAAGTGCAGACATGCCCAGGAGTGAACTTCCTCCTCTGGCCTTTAAAGGAGGACTTGCTGCTGAGCATGTGCAGCACCGTTTCAGGCACTGTAACTAAGGGCATTGGAGCCGCATACCTAGTATAAGGGACATGAGAGGTGAGAGCTGATTATCATCACTAGAACATCCTGCTTATCACTGATCATTGTATAAGGCCTCTTTCACACGACAGTATATTTTGTGGGTTCCGATCCACATTTTTTGCTGATAAAATACCGACCCATTCATTTCTATGGGTCAGCAAAAAATACTGACAGCACACTGTGTGCTGTCTGCATCCATATGTCCGTTCCGTAGCCCGCAAAAAAAAAAAAATAGAACATGTCCTATTCTTGACCGTTTTGCGGACAAGGATAGGCATTGTTACAATGGATCCGCAGAAAATAAAATGCCATACGGATGTCATCCGTGTGTTGTGTTTTTTTTTTTTTTTTTTTGTTTTGTTTTTTGCGGACTGCAAAACACAACGGTCGTGTGAAAGAAGCCTAAGGCGAAGAGGGACCGGCACTCGTTGATATGAAGAGACATTTATTCAAGGCATAAAAGTGTCATCAAGGCAAAATGATCATTGTGTAAGGACTGAAGAGAACACAGGAGAGGTGAGAACTGATTATCGCCACTAGAACACCCTGCTTATCGCTGCTTTTGATTAATAAGGGCTGTCGACTGATAGACCGTAAAGTATATTTTTTAAAATATGGAGTTGATACATTTCTACCGACTTCACCCAAAACTACATTTGATTCCAACTCCACTGCCCTGGTGGTATTGCTTCTAGGGTAGAATATCCCTGTAATGACACGTGATGGAGCATTACACTTTTTCCCTTTGTCCTATGACAGCACCAGGAGAGAGGGTCTGCCTCCTAGGACAGGAAACCCACAGGTATAAAAAATAAATAAATAAACAGGAGCAGTCTCTCCGCATCAGTGTTTTCCTGTCCTGGGTAGGACAAGCTGCAGGGTTTCATCTTGGAAGAAGGTAAGGGAGTAGTTGCTCCCTGTGGAAATAAGCCTTGCTGGGCAGAGGTGTGCACTGGGTGAGTTCCCCGCTACACACACCTTGAAGATAATAGGATCCAGGAGGAGCTTACTGTGATGTGTGCGGGAACAGCGTTGGATGTGTACGCTGTAATTGTTTCCCATGATTTCAGCTCCTAGCCTTCCCTGCCAGCAAGCATGTTTTTTTATCATTCTGTACTGAAATGACATCCCGGAGCACTCTGTATGAAACGGGAAGCGCAGTGAATAATCTACCTGGCATCTCCTGCATGTGCTAGGAGGGAGTTATTCAGCATAGTTCACGTCTACCTCAGGATCTTTGCAGGGTTCTTCCAGATCCAAGACTTCAGAGGGCTTCCCACCATAGAGAGCTCTGGTGAAGCCCAGAAAGACCCAGTTATCCCTACGCCTGTAGTATGAACTGATGGTATGGGTTGTTTCTTTTTATCTTATGATAAGATTTGATTTATTTCCCCTCCCCCACAACAGCACTACAGATCCACCCCCAGGGACAGGAAACCTGCAGAATAAAAAGGTGGAGCCTCTCTCCCACCTCAGGGGTTTCCTGTCCCTGGAGTGGGAGACATGCATTTTTTTTTTTTCTTTCTTTAGGTTTTACCACAGCCTGGAAATCCTAGGGGGTCCCTAGAGGGCTGTTGGTATTTCTACCAGGGTTCATCGACTGTTAGGACCCGAGGGTGAGGAGGGTTCCAGGGGACTCTCTCTTGCCTTGCGGTAGAAGCATGGGCATCTCCGGTGGAGTAATGCCACGCGATGATGCTGGGAGATGTTCGGTGGACATAGAAGTAGTCTCCAGCGGTTCAGGCCTTGTCTTCCGGCCTCCATGGGTTATGCTGGTCCACTTCCGGTCGTGTGGGATGACACGTTTCCGGTGTTTGGAACTCACGCCGGCTTCTAGTGGTGCACTTCTAGGATTTTGAAGTTTTAAGGCGCGTGGGGCCAGGGGAACGCCGGAGTTGGAGGTGTTTGTTCTCCGTCCCCACGCTTCTTCAATTAAGAAGACCTGAGGTGGTACTCCTGGATGGTCTGTGCTGCCCTAATTTCTGTGTGGGTGAATTTGTGTGTGTGTATATATAATATTTATTTTTTTTTTTTCCCGGCGCCTGCACAACAGCACTCTTAGGAGGGTGTTCCCGCCTCCCTGGACAGGAAACAACGTAGAAGCTTTGCTTTAAATAGCCCCCTCCTACTACCTGCTTCACTTTGTTGTTTCCTGTCCCGGGACAGCGTGGAAGCCGCTCCTAAGGGAGCTGAAGAAGACGCAGGGTCGCGGGGGTCTTTGGCCCCTTCCTGATCCTTGGCTGTAAGCCCTTCTTTGAAGGCATCCCCGGGCGTCCGCTCCGCCGGTAACTTCAGCCGGCAGCGAGGGATCGCGCGCATGCAGGCTGGGATCTCCTGGGCAGTGATCTCACATCCGCCCGGCCTCTGACGTAGTTCCGGCTACTCCCGGAAGTCGGAAGCCGGGCGGCGGCATAAGGGGGACGGCAGCGTGCGGACTTGGCGTTCAGGTCGGCCCAGGAAGCGGCGGACCTGCCCCGTAAGCCTGCGGATCCTTCTGCCCTCAGCCCGGTAAGCCTCCTCCATATACTACCATATAACGCATGCTTCCGCTGCCACTCTGCATTCTGCCCCTCCACTAATGCTAAACACATGTATGGGTGAAATATTCACCTCACTGCTGTGGGACTCCACCTTTTTTCTTAGGAGTAAGATATCTAGCCCTAATAGTCAATAATGTTAATATTCTAGGGAAGGGAGTCCACCTCAAAATCTAGAAGTGGAGAAGTCGGCAGAAAAAAGTGCGCAGTTTGCAGGAAGCCACTACCATCCAAAACAAAGAAACTTTTATGCCAAAAATGTGTGGACAAAGTGGTTATGGATGAGACACCTTCCTTATTGGAGTCCATAAGAACCTTAATTAAGGAAGAGGTGAAATCAGCGGTGGATTCTAGGCTACCTCCAAGCTCCCCGCAACCATCTTGTTCTATGAAATCCCTAACGTCAGAGTCCAGAAATCCTCCTGACTCTGACGAGGGTGAAATACTATCAGTGAAAGATTCCTCTTCCTCCGAAGACGAATATGGGAAGCTATTTTGTGGACCCGAGGACACAAACTCTTAAAAACAATTAGAACAACCATGGGCATCGAGGATGTCAAGGAGTCACAGTCCCGCCAGGACCAAATGTTCCAGGGTCTAGGGCAGAGGAAAAGGAGAGTTTTCCCGGTCCATAATATAAAACAAATAATATCCAGAGAATTGAAGGAGCCAGAAAAGCGTAATATTCTAACTAGCGCATTCAAGAGGAAATACCCATTCGCAGATGAGGATTCCGAATTGTGGGATAAATCTCCCAAGGTGGATGCCCCAGTGGCCCGGATATCAAAAAAATCCTCTTTACCATTTGAGGATATGGGCCTCCTAAAGGACCCAATGGACAAAAAATGTGAGGGCCTACTCAAAAAAACATGGGAAGCTAACACGTCCATGTTAAGACCCAGCATAGCGGCTACCTGCACTTCAAGATCCCTGTCGGTCTGGCTGGAGCAGCTAGAAAATCATATTGCTTCAGGTACCCCAAGGGAGGGATTCAAGCCTCCATGCCTACTGTAAAACAAGCGGCTAACTTCTTGTCTGATGCCTCGGCAGATCTTGGTCAGGCTGTTGGCCAGATCTTCCGCCCTCTCTAACGCCACTCGCAGAGCAATATGGCTCAGATCTTGGTCTGGTGACTCAGGGTCTAAGAGTCGTTTGTGCTCTCTGCCGTGTGAGGGGGACAGATTATTTGGTTTGGGCCTGGACGATATTCTGGAGAAGGCATCAGACAAGAAGAAAGGCTTTCCCTCAGAATCCAAATTTTACCACCAAAGAAGGTCCTTTCGCAACTTCAAGAGAGCCAGACCAGAAAAAAAGGGACCCCTCTACTAGGTGGCAGCCCTCGAGAGGAAGAGGCAGAGGGTTTCTCTTTAATCCCGAGAATACCTCAAAAACCACACAATGACGCCAACAACCAAGTGGGGGGCAGGTTAAAAAGGTTCATAACCGCCTGGGAGAGAATATCATCCTCCCCTTGGGTTATAAACACTATCTCTCTAGGTTACAAAATAGAGTTCAAGCTCCGCCCTCCAGATCATTTTATGATCAACAAACCTCTAAATTCCATAGCAAAGCAACAAGCACTGAAATTAGAAATCTCTTCCTTGATAAAAAAAAAACAAGTCATCGTTCCGGTGCCAGAGTCCCAAAGAAGGAAGGGCTTCTATTCTCCCGTATTTCTGGTTTAAAAACCAAACAAGTCCTTCAGGGGTCTAATAGAAGATCTAGGCTGGTTGATAAATGCAGAAAAATCCGAACTAATTCCCAGTCATCGGAGGATATATCTCGGGGTTCTATTAGATTCCCAAAGACTCATGGCCTTCCTCCCGGAGGAAAAACAAGGTCTCATGATTCAAAGAGCTATGACCTTTTGTCATCTTCACTCAACATCCATCAGAGAAGTTATGACACTATTAGGTCACCTAACCTCCACCATTCCTGCAGTAAGATGGGCCCAGTTCCACTCGAGGCCATTGCAGGAATTTCTCCTAAGCGTATGGGACGGGGACCAAACTACTCTAGATCGCAAAGTGCATATTCCAAGGAGAGTAAAACAATCCCTCCTATGGTGGCATGTCCACAGAAATATTCAAAGAGGAGTTTTCTGGCGACCATCAGATCAGGTCTGTATTACCACAGTTGCCAGCAGTCGGGGCTGGGGAGGCTTCATGAGAGACCAGGTTATTCAGGGGACTTGGGAAGCAAATATGTCCCTAGAATCATCAAACCTGCGGGAGTTAACAGCGATCCTTAAGGTACTCCAGGGATTAGAAGCAGGCCTAAAAAATCGTCATGTGAAGATCCTGACGGACAATTCCACATGCGTAGCTTATCTAAACCGTCAAGGAGGGACAAGGAGAAAAAAATCTTCAAAAGGTGTCACATGACATATTCACCTGGGCGGAGAAAAATATTCTATCCCTAGTTGCGGTCCATCTAAAAGGGATAGAAAACAATGTGGCAGATTTTCTAAGCCATACTCCCCTGAAAGAGGGGGAATGGTGCTTAAACAGAGAAATCTTCAGGGACATTGCCTCTCGGTGGGGGAACCCAGAAGTGGACCTATTTGCGACCAAAAACAACAGACAAGTGAACAAATTCTGCTCGCTCCAAGTCCATGACCAACCACTGATAACGGACGCTCTGTTAGTTCCATGGCCTCCAGGGCTCCTTTATGCCTTCCCACCCTTCAATCTGATTCCGAAAGTTCTGATGAAAGCGTGGGAAGAAAATACCAACCTAATACTCGTTGCGCCCTACTGGCCCAGAAGGGCATGGTCCCCTCTAGTTCTCCAACTAGCAGGAGGGGATTACTGGACTCTCCTAGATCGCGAGGATCTCTTGCCCCAAGATCTGGTCCACCACCCTCAGGTGAGAAATTTACACCTAACCGCCTAGAGACTGAACAAGTCCCCCTCAAGAGAAGGGGTCTAACAGACCCAGTAATCAATACAATACTACTAAGCAAAAGCAAAAAGCCTGGAAAGCCTTCTTAGCCTTTTCTGACGGGAAGACCCCTGATATTCCACTAATCCTGGAATTTCTACAGGCAGGTCTGGATAAAGGCCTGAAGCCTAACACTCTCAAGGTCCAAATCTCGGCACTGTCATACTTCTTGGAAGAGAAGCTGGCAGAGGTACCGTTAGTGAAATGATTTCTTAGAGGGGCATTTAGGAAGGTCCCATTCTCACACGCTACTATTCCTCCGTGGGACCTAAACTTAGTCCTTGATGTGTTGATGGATTCTCCGTTCGAACCCCTTTCTGAGGTTAGTTTAAAACTTCTAACGTACAAGGCTGTCTTCTTATTAGCCATAACCTCGGCCAGAAGAATCGGAGAAATCCAATCTTTCTCATGCAGACCACCATATCTCCACGGTACTGGAAGATCGTGTAGTCCTAA